>VWYI01034673.1:93656-128330 GCA_013399455.1 Anthoscopus minutus | reverse complement strand
GCGCCGGGCGGGGCTGCGCTTCCCGTAAGGGCGGCGGGAGGAGCCTGCCCGGGAGTGCCTGCCGCCTCTGCCCGGGACAGCCCAGGTGGGAATCGTGGTCAGGGATGCCGCGTCACGCCTTGTCGCCCAAGCTTGCCCACGTGGGCTTCGCAGAATAACAGAATATCCCGAACTGGAAAGGCTTCGTCAGGACAGTCGAGTTCAACTCCTAGGCCTGCCCAGGACGCCCCAAGAATCACAAGTGAGCATGAGAGCGTGGTCCAAATGCAGCCTTGGCAACCCTCACTCACAACGCATGCAAATGCTAAGTGCCACCCTCTTGCAAAGCTGCAGCAGTGGCAATGACCAGAATCTCCCTTGGCCTCCCACTGATACTGATGCCACCTCATGTCCCCATGGGTAGGTGTCCTTTGCCCTTTGCCCCAGTCCTGCCAGTCCTCGGCTCCAGGACACAGGCATGGAAGAACAGAGACTTTTTTTGTCATGTGCATCCCGTGAGCAGCATCCATTGAGAAGGAGAACATGAGAAGTTACTCACAGTAGAGATGAATCATCTGTGTTCCTCTTACCCGGTGTGGAGTAGGCAGGGTAGGAGTGATTTTGGTTGTAGATTGCATCATGCTGTGGTGGCAAGAGCCTCTCGGTCAAGGCCAGTGGGGAGAAGTGGGTAAGCAACACAATGCCAAAACAAAAAGTGGGCAAAACCGTGTGATTACTGTTAACATCACTGAGTTATTACCATTGTTCAAAGGAGCCTTCTCAGGCTTCTACTTTTCAAATATTTCTGCTTTCCCATTTTTATTGAAGTCACCATCTTCTAAAATATAAGTGAGCAATTTTGCCCACGAGGTTGAGATTAGGATGTTTTTAGCACTATGGCTGCTCCAATAAACACGTAGTAAAACAACATGGTCTAACCTGGTCTTTCTGAAGTATATTATGCAAATTGGAGGTCTATAATTTATATATTTTAATTGTATTGAATAACATGGGTCAGGTGAGTATGAAACTATATTAATCAGCCCATGAGGAGGCAGGAGGGAATTGCTGTATATTATTCAAATATATCTCCCACCATCAACTGAAGGAAAGGTTGTGCTAAGAATTATCTAGGCAGATTTCTGCTCCAAAGACTGTTGTCTTAAATGGTAGATTGAATGTATGCAGCCAGAATGAAATTTGCAAGTAGAAACCATAAAACAAAATCAGATGCCAAGTACTGCCAGAAGTACCCCAATAAAGGTAAAAATTCACTTGCTCCCTGAGAAGAAACTCACTTCCAAGCACACCTTCTCGCTCATTTAAAAAAGCACTTTACACAAGTGAGGATTTATGAAATCAGGCCATGAGTTTTAAACAAGCAAGGAGATGGTTCTCTGTTCTTCAAGCCTTAGACCTCAGTTATGATACCTTAACCTTAGGCAGATGCTTTTAAGTATCTCCTCATTGAAAAGCACTTGGTGCTCAGAGATGCTGGAACCCACGAATGCTATTTTCATATTCAGTGGCTGTGAGGAGGACCCACAGCTCAGCTTTCCAAAGAGGATCCAACCAACCAATCAACCTTTGCATTCTCATCCTTGCCAGGGAGCCCATAAAGCCACTCATTTTAATCTCACAGGAGGGTCTACAACTGCAAAGTGCATCTCATCTTTCACCAAGCAGATGGTAATGCAGATCTGAGAAATTTATAATCCAGAAAATTAGATTTGCCGTCACAGTTGCCTCACATTCCCTTTAAAATGTTGAGAGTAAAAGAGATTTCAAAGGAAAAGTGGATTTGTCTCATTGTAGTTCTGTGCTGTAGAAGGTCCCTAAACCACATGCAGGCAGGGACAGGCAGCACTTTTTTCCTTGCTATTTAATAACAATTTTGAAATTGATTTAACTGGAGATTAGTCTCTACATATGAATGAAAACTATTCTGTAAAACAATTTAATGAGTTTGTGTTTGGTTTTTTTCCCTACAGAGGGCATGGAGTTTCTTTTTTCTCTTCTATTCCAAAGTCTCTACTCTCCTGAAGGTTGAATTGCTGACTTGCTCTCCTTTTACCAAGCAAAATCCATTTCAGACAACGCTCTGATAGCTCAGCTTATACTTATTTCATCCATGGCATCTTATTTATCAGGTCTCTTGGAATAAATCAAAGTAGATTAAGGCAAGTCTAATTCCACCAAGCTCCATAACAAAAGGCTCTTTCAAAAATATACACACACCCATTGGTTGCACAAGATGAGCTGGCTCACAGCAGCCCTGTGTTCTCAAAGTGCTTCTTTGAGAGTTACTGGTAAACTGTTGCTACATCCACAAACTGTAATTATTAATGCTGCAGACCTTGAGCATTAATGGGTTTTGGCCCAAACACCACATAACATCTGTGGTGACCAAAACCCTGTGAGTCATCTTCAACCAAAGTTACTCTGGAGCAGGGTGGTGACCAAAACAAAAAATCACTTGTCACCTCTCGAGAAGGCATCCAGCTGGTTTCAGCCTTCTTTGGCTGAGCTGCAATTCAGTGTAACCCACCAGCCTCAGAGCTGGAAAAGGCTGGAGGTGAGCAGGAGGCAGCCACCTCAGCTCCCTGAGTGCTGTCTGCCCATGTTTTTATTGCACCACCTCCCTGCTGGGATGTATCAATAATGCCAGCTAGTGGCCGCTAGCCGCAGCATTTGTCCTGAAACCAGTCTTCTATACACCTGCAGAAAGTGAGGTCGGCTTATCTTGGTATCGCAAACAACAACAAAAAAGAAACAGGACGCACTTGTTTCTGAAAGCTCTGCTTCATCCTTCAGAGCAGAGCTCAGTATTGCAGCATTAAAAGCAATCAGTCTTGGTTTAGGTTAATCCAATATACTTGATTAATGAAATAACTTTTGAGAGTGTGACTTGTGCACACTCCTGAGCTACTTCAGTGGCATCTGGAAAAACTCAGTTAAGAACAAAACCAAAATCCACTTGTCTTGAAGCTTATGCTTGGTAGGTAGGGATCTCATTACAAAAGCAAAGAGACTGAATACCAACACCTTAGACTTTTACCACCAGCTAAACATCTAGGCTAACCAAGGTCATGTTTGTCCCCTTTGCTAACCTAATCAGAATGAGCACAGAGAAAAGATGCAGCAAACGCTATGGGGAATGTATGCTTTAAATAAATAAATGAATGAATAAAGCAAGCCTGGTAAGTGGAGCTTTGACTTCCCCGTAGAGTAGCACGTAGTCGCTCTGCCAGGCACGCTCTATAACCTCCTTCTGTGAGTGAGGAACATGCCAGCTCTCAGAGCAGCCCATGGTTCAGCAGGTATGGGAGCAGAATAAATCTCTCCCCTCAGTCTGTCTCCTAGGCAGCAGCATGGAACAAGGGACAGTCTCTAGGTGAAGTGTCGGAGCACAAACTACTAGTAACAAGGACTTGATTTTGCAACATGTTTCTGGAGCAGCATGACTTTTATGGTATTTCTTAAACTGGACATGAAAATGGTAGTTTACAATCCAGTTGCTTAATGCAAGTAAATATTTGCTATGTTGATGTCAAACGTGTCTTATTCTCCCCTGGGTGTAATTGAGGCTCCTGCTGCAGACTGTAAGTTGAGATGTGCGAATGCCACCGCCACACCTCTGCACCCCAGCAGCGTTTCCAACAGCACACACCTCCCAAACCATGCAGCACAACACTCAGTTTGCTTCTAGTCTTGCACTGAGAAAAACAGAGGTAAAATCTCAGGAACTATTCCACTCCTAGAGAGCATTCGGGGGCTGTACCTGCGTTTGTGGAGAGCACTTGTCGGCAGGTTGGAAATGGCCCAGGACACAGTTTCACTCTAAAAGCTGGTACAGAGTTAGTGTTTCTTCTCACTTTGCCATACTTGTATTGCTACATTTTTCCTAGACTTTGGTGTGCAAGATTGACATTCTGGGATTAACCTGAACATCAAAAGGGGGCATGTATAATTCTTCATATTAAAGAAAAACTCAGGCTTTTTATTTAACATATTTTTTTTGGGCCTTACTCCTTTGATCCCTAGAATACCCCAATTCTCCTTATTTTCTCTCAAGCCATCTGGTATTAAAAAAAAAAATAATTAAATTTTAAGAAAAAGTGGGTTGCTCCTGAGTAGATCCTTCAACACTGTATATCTAAAACAGCTGAAATCAGTACAGAAGAAAAGCAACCCTAAAGCCAGGGCTGCAAATCTGGCAGAGTGGATCAGAGTTCTGAGAAAGCAAACAGTTTCCTTGTACATATATCTCGTGTTTGGGTACATTCTTCCTGACATACTCACTGCTCTGGTTAGTCATGTGCTCTCAGCAGCTTGCCTGTCCCATTAGTTCATTAGTGCCTTGCAGTAGGAATGCATGGCTAAGAAACACACACACCACTGATGTCACAGCATGTAAACAAGGAGCAGGAGGCCATTTCCCCATAGCAGAGGGCAACATCATACATCCCCTATAAAGGATGCTGTATGCACATGGATGAGTTAGAGAGTACATGTTCTCGCCTCAGAGTATGTAGCTTGTTGTGGTATTCCTGTTTAGAGAGGGAGTTGGCACAGCTCCTCAGTCCTGTTAGGGAGACTCAGTGTAGGTTTGGAGGGGTCAGCATCAGATTTCCTTGTTGCCCATGCTGAAGACATTTTTCCTCCTAACCCAGATGATCAACCTGGGTCAAAACCTGACATTCATAGCTCACACTAATTTCATGTTCTGCTGTCAGATGCAGGAGCATGTGTTGCAAGCACAGTAGGTGAGTTAGGCTCTGGTGTACTTTGATTTCAATGTTCCTACCTCTCACAAACAAGGACCACTTCAACCACCTGTAAAACAAAACCACTTTCTAACAGGGGCTGCAGAGCTGCCCTGATGCACATTGCCACTCAACACTTCAGTACAGGAATGGGAGGAAAAACTCTCAAAGTGAGATTTGAGCCTAGAAAAACATGATTTTTTTGAACTGTTGCATTCCTACAAACACTTGCATTCCTAAACTCAGTTTGTGTGTAGTAGTAGATAAACTATCTCAGATGAAGGTTGCCATACACTAAGGCTTCTCAAACATGCATTTTTCCACTCAAAAAATATTGTCTAGGCAGATTTTGAAAATTTGTGCTCTTCTTGGACATGGCAAACCAGTCACATCTACCAGACAGCAGGCCTAACAGCTGACCAGTCCAGAAACCCCAGGCACAATTCAGTACTTGTACAGCCCACCCATGCAGCACTTGCATGGCAGGATCAACACCTGCAGGAAGCCTCAGCACTGATTTGCACAATCCTACACATCCTGTGTGCATACCATCAGCTCAAGGGTGCAGATCAACAAGCAGGAAAGTCCAGGCAGAAGCAAGACAATCAGTAAAAACACTTGTACCATGTTGACACTGTAGAGATCATTGAAGGGAGTGCCCTCATCTAATGTCTTGAGCTTATTTCAGTTTTCCAGCTGATAGAGTTTAAATGCTTTCAGTTCAGACATCCGTTCACTAGAGAAATCCAAGCTTTCAATATATATGTTCATCTAACCATTGGGAAAATGCTGAAATTTAGCTAAAGAGCTGTCCTGCATTAGTCAGACAAAAACTGTATAATCAGGGAATTTTCTCATTTTAAAAAGCACCTAAATCAAGGCTGACAAAGCAAATTTTATTATGGTAGGGAAAATGTTAGGTTGCTTCCAAACACCAATACAAAATTTCTCCTGGTGCTTAGGATGAACTGCATCTACCAGGGCAGGTTTTATCTTCAGTTACATGTGTGCTGTAACAGCTGGGACAATACCTGTCCACCTGTGGGTCAGAGTTTGCTGTCACACAAGTCTTAATCACAGATGTCCTATGTCTGCATAGAAGATATAAATATCATGGAAAGGATCCAAATACTCTGTTCTTTCGATAGACTTAACAGCCACCTGCTGCAGGTTTAGAAAGAAATCCATGACAGTAATGACAGCTTCACAGTAACATGTAAATCATGCACGAGTTAGCATAAAACATCAAGGAAGCTGGAAATAAACTCTTTGATTTGGTGGGGCACTGTGCAGAGCTCTGTTCCCAGGCATTGGCTCCCTCCCTCCAGTTCCCAGCTGGGAAAAGACACCTTCCAAAGCCAGACACATCCTGTCTGACAGGACGCTGCTCTCCACAGAAGCCAGCCCATGGATGTTTAAGTTTCCTTTTAATTTCCTGCCAATTTCTTAAGAGAAAAGCAAAAGTAAAGGCAGCTCTTGTTTCTACCTTGCACGTTTTGTCTCGGGAGTTTGTGACTGGGAGCACATAAAGTCACACAGGGTTTTCTTAGCAGGGTTTCTTAGCAGCACCATCAGGACCGAGTTCTGCTGCTCTCAAAAGTCCAGGTGAGAAGCAAATCCAGGTCAGACCAGTGGGGCTGAAGTAGGAGGCAAAGCCAAGGTAAGGAATGGCATTGTTCCTGCCACCCCGCTTCTCCGAGCAGCCCAGGCATGGGAAAGGAAGCTCCCCAGTGCCCAGGACTGCTGCTGCAGACCTGTTCCAAGCAACTGATGATGATAATGATAGCGATGATGATGACTGTATCCCAACCACGACCTCCAGGGTGGAAGGCTGCACAGCTGCCCCAAGCAGCCCAGGGCTTGCCTGGTGCTTGTTCCCCATGACAGAGGGCATTTCCTCCCCGCACACACCCTACTCCTCCCCACCACCAAATACAACAGGAAATGTGGCTTCCTGCAAAGAAAGTAAATAGAAGTCTAAAGAGGAAAAAAAAAAATCACTTGCTGGAACGTAATCACTGAGCTGATACTGGAGTTTTGTTTGGAGCAGAAACACAGCCTTCTTTTCAATGCCCTAGGTGGCATTTGTCCCTGACCACTGGCCACCCAGTCTGGCTGAGGGAGAGCCCAGGGTGTCTCCTTATCCCTGCCCTTTCTGTGCCTCCAGCAAACCTCCACGTACCAGCTGAAACCACCAGGCTTCCGTCTGAAGTACACTGGAGCTACCCACCCCCAGCAGAATGCATGTCTCCAGTGTCATCATGGCACACACACACGACACCAGATATTTGGGGTCTGAAAACTAGATCACATTTTATCCTCTGCAAGACTCTTTGTGCTGAGCTCCCCTCCCTGCCTGCCAGAGGATGGTTAATGGATGCATGGTTAATGAACTGGGGTGCTGCATAATCAACCTCCTGTGGTAAGCCAGGCGATGAAAAGAAGTTAATGGTTTGGTTTAATAAACCCCTTAGCATAACAAAATTTAAAATGAATTTTAAGCTCATTAAACTTACTTCTTTTCATTCCCACATATTTTTTTCTGAATTGCAAGAAAGTAGGCGTAGATCCCTATTTTTATATGCTTCCCTGTTTTGTCTCACACTGCACCACGACAATTTACTCCTGTCCTGTTGAAGTGTCAGGCTCATATGCTGATGGTGCTCTGCTATTCCAAAATTACTGATGAGCTGCCAGGAAAGAATTGTAACCAAGATTATACAAAACACCTTTTTTTACTAACAATGCTTCTTCCATTCAGTACACCCAAAGCTTAGCTTTCCATCCATCCATCCATCCATCCATCCATCCATCCAAGTGCAGGTTGCTTCAGAGAGAGTTGCCCAGAGCAGCTGAGCTATTTAGGAGTATTTTGCCGCCAGATTCACTAAGGGTTTTCAAAAATACCACCATTCTTTACAGTTTCTTCACTCTTGGCTGTTAACCCATTACCTTCCCAAAAGTCAACCATTCTTCTATATTCTACCTACTCAACAGAGATAATTATAACACAAGCCACTTGCGAAGCCATTACAAGTAAAAAAACTTATGAGAAGCCAACATTGTTTCAATCAATTAGGTTTTTTAAATAATAAATCAAATAAAATCATACCAGCATACCTTCATGTTGGGAGGACTGAAGTCAGAAATAGTTCTATGGAAAACACAGCAGTTCTTTGCACCCCATTGGCAACTGATCATTCCTTATGGCCATGCCTGTGTGAATGACTGAGAAGTTTCTCTGAGGTTTAAAGGTGTGAAACAGAGAAGCAGTGGTAAGGAAATTTTTCTTTCCCTCCCTCAAAAAAATGTCCTGCTTACTTTGGCTTTCTGTTCACAAAAAAAACCAACAAACCAAACCAAAAAACAAAACAAAACAAAACCAAAAAATAACCAACCAACCAAAAAAAACCTGAAAAAAAAACCAGAAAAAACCCTAAAACCCTAAACACCCCACAAGTTTCTTTCCGCTCCCAGCTGAGTACCCACAGAGCACGTTTAGTGCAGTGGCTCACACACCACTTATTTTTTGGCTCTGGTTAAGAGGAAGGGAATGGGGATGTTGACATATGAGTGGAGGAGGACAGTGGTGTGAGTGTAGCTCCCTGGACTTTTTCTGCACAGTGGAATTTCCCAGGTGGGGTAAGCCCTGGTTGAGGACATTCCCCTGCCAAAGAGGCTGGCAGGAAATCCCAGGCTGGCGTAACACTGCTAAAAAAGGGTCTAGAAAACACTGATATGAGATAACAATAATGAAAAAGCGCTGTGCAACAATGGGGTGAAGAGAAACCTGCAGATACAACTCACTGGGATTTCCTTCTTGACAGGGTCAGGTTTTCCTTGCCCACCTCCTGTCTGCAGTACTGCCTGTATGGCCACAGGCATTAAACTGCATCTCAGTACCCCTTTTCTGTCTTAGCACTACGGGGTAAACTGGACAAGCAGGTGCCTGCATAGTACTCAGATAGGAAGCAAGAGAGATGCAGTGTCCCACAGGAAAAAAAAGTAGCTCCAGCCTTTGGGAGGTGGTGCAGGACAAACACCTCTCCTGTCTGGCTTTCAGTGGGACTTTGCCCTCAGAAAGGCTGGAATGAGTTTCACAGGCTGTTAGTGTGAAAGCTTCATACAGCCAGGACCCTGGTTCAAATGGGAACCCTGGGAAGGGGGACTTGTGTAAAAAAAAAAATAAAAAGGAAAAAAGTAGCCCCATTTGTCACAGATGTATCAGTTGTACAATAGTCACCTGCTCCAGTAGATAAAAACAACCTTCAGTACAAAAAATGTGTCCTGGATTTTCCTAAAATGTGAGTGGATCCATCTGAATCATAATCCCTTTTCTTCTTTCAGCAGTAGCTTGGGCCAGGATTCACCATGCATATCAAAGATGGTGAGGAAGGACGGGGCACCCAAATCTTTTCAGAGCAAATAGCCCTCACTTTCAGTGCCTTGTGTTGCCCCTTCCCACATGCAGCTACCTGATAGAATTTCCAGCAGCAGGCATCAACAAGGCGAAAGCACCGGATCGCTGCTGCTCCTGCCTGTTGTGTCCCCAGTGCCTCCTGCACTGGAACATAGATGTCAAAAACAAACAGAACATCCTCAGACTTCATCCCCATCCTTGCACTGCCCCAGCAAACTGCAGGAGGGAGGTAGGAGAGAACATCTCCTTCCCAAAGGTGACAAATTTGAAACTTTCCCCCTGCAGGCAGGAAACGCTGCATGGGCTTCACCTTCCTGTTTGCAGATGTATTATATCACTGGAACATGTTCAACCTATAATCTTGATGGGCTCAATACTTCTCTTTGAAATCAGGATGGTCTGTTCCAGCTGTGGTTGGTGTTTGTGTGCTCACTGAAGGCCCATGGTGCCCTCAGATTGTCTAACACGTGTCAGGGCAGTGCCTCATCTGGACCCTTGCCTGGCCCTCTCCTGCAGTGCCTGTGAAGAAAATCTTCTGCCTTTGGGGACATGAGGGGCTTCTGAGTGCCTTCACAAGGTATTGAGATCTCTCCTTGCAAAGAGGGGGGGCTGCAGGCTCAAAGAGGCACAGGACATCAGGAAGAAATGTGTTAATATAGGAAACCCACATTTCAACCACCAGATATGAAAATTCTGGGATTAGAAGATACACATACGTTGAACACAATTTACAACAATAGTATCTGCTTGTTACTGCAGTACCTGAAATGTTAATTGTATTTTTAAGACAGGACATTTTTTTCAGTAAAGTAACTTCCTAATTTTACTTTTCAAAGCAAGGCACAGCAAAAGCTAATAATACTTAACACACAGGGAAGAAATACGAACGTGGAGCAGAAAGATATGAAACCATTAAAAGGAAGAAACAGCTTGAGACAGAAATAGCCTTGCCACAAGCAAGTGACAATTCCCTGATAGAAGCTGACTCAGAAAAGAGGGCAGGCAGGACTGGAAAGCATGACTCACCCAGCTCAGAAAACCAAAGGGTAGGAAGGAGTGGAAAGAACTGACTGCAGGATGGCAGAGGGGGAAAACCCTGTAATTTGTCATGGTTCTTTCACTGTAAGAGAAGTGAAAGTCACTTCTGCCATGCTTCCCACCTACTGCACTCCCATGGACATATCCCACCTGGAAGCTCTTTTGTGAGATCTTTCAGAGTGAGCTGCCACACCACAGCAGAGGAATCGTCCTTGTCACATAAATACTCCTGGTTACTGCAAACAGCCTGCAGCAGAGATTTAGAGGGAAAAGGGACAGCCCTGTACCAAACTGAACCAAAAAACAACAGGTGCCTTCAGAGGGCACAAGGGCAAAGGGTGAAAAGCACTTGTCCAATCTCAGAAGTGATCAGGGAAGGAGAGAGTAAAAATTGGAGGGGACAAAATGTTTAATGGATAGCTGACCTGGAGAACACTGACTGCCACAGCATGTCTTGCTCTCAGACGACAGACACTGCTTGATTTTCTATGTTGCAGAAAGAATTGACTTGACATGTACTATTCTACCCTGGTAAAGTTTATTCTTCTCAATCCTTCTGTGGCTTAGGAAGGAAAAAAAAAAACCAACTTAAAAGAATATTTTGGGGAGAAAATTCCCCTGAAGTATAGTCATCAATCTAACACTTATCAAATCGATGTCATCAACTGATTTCACTCTCAAACAAACTTCAAGTCAAAGAGTCTCAGTGGTATTTGTGACATTTGTTTTCAAAACACAAACTACACAGGAGTTAGAAAACAAACCACTACCAAGACAAATATGTTGTGGCTTATGTTTTTTATTTAAGAGTCATCCCAGAGTCTTTTTCAGTGCCTCAAAGCCCTCTTCTGGCCACATTCATTAAGGGATTAATCTATAAAGCCCACGCCAGCTGACAGAGTTAGGATGTGGGGGAGGGCACATTGCACTTTCAGTTAGTTTTAGCAACATGCTCACTCTGCAATCTGGTGCTCACATAAAGTAACTCATACACTCAGTTCTTCAGCATTCTCCCACAAAACCCCCCTTTCCCCTTCCAAGCAGAGAAGCTCCTGTACAATTCACCATGATAGACTCACAGAGCAGACCAGCTTGCATCACCCCAGAAGGCTACTGAATATGCCCACAAGAAGCTAGTAACACCAACAGGGAAGGAGGACACAGTAATTGAGACAGGATTTTAGAATCACTGCCCTAATACAAGCTAGGTTCACCTACGTGAGAGTACAGATCTGGATGACAAGCACTGTGGTGAATTAACAATATAGGAAGACTCAAAGATCCAGATTCAAGGACATAAAACATTTCCCGATTTCAAATAATTTCATCTTACACCGCAAATAGGACAGCTAATGTTAGAAGTTCCCTTATATGCTGCTTACTGGGGATCCAGGGCTAAACCATGAGATGAACACAAGAAACCCCATTCCAATCAGGTCAGAAACCATGTTTGTTTTGGTTTTTTCCCAGAGCCTCGTGTCCCTGTGTCTGATGGATGAGGCTCAAGCCCCTGCCCTGCCAAGCAACCTATGCCATCTCAGGCAAGTTACTTGCCCTCTCTGAGGAGCACTTGGCACATGATGAAAACCTCCTTATCTGGATTACAAATGCTTTGGGTTGTTTTTTTTTTAAAAAGCTGTCCAGCTATGATATCTGTCACATCTACAGTTGTGTTAGAACACAATGCACATGGCTTCAAATGAACTGTAAGCAGAATTTGGAACTGTACCTAACATGATTGCTGTGTCATCGCTGTCAGGAGGGCACAGAGGAAGAGGTGGGTGAGCAGCCTGGGTGGGAAGAACTGTTCCTTTTTTAAAACACGTGGAGCATCTATGTGCTTTCAGTGTGCTATCTTGGAGGAGTCAAATCTGTCCCACACAAATGGTATTGCATTTGGAAATCTCCACATGACCAAATCCCCAACCTTCCTCCTCTCCTTGGCATCATACAGCAAGACCTTTGCATGTTTTTTTTCCTTAACTGCATCCTACTTTTTTGCTTCCCCTCTCTGTCCTACTCCCCATTCTCACTTCCCCTCTGAAAAGGCCTGGGGCCTGACCCAACCCCACAGTGAAAAGCAGCTCATACTCTGCTGCCTATCTTGCTTGTTTTTGGCTGAGTGAAGGCTGATGAAGGTTGGGCACAATGGCAGCACACTTCAATACAGTTTCCACAGCCAAATGCTGGGAAGAGGCTGCTTTGCCTTTGTCCTGTCCCCTCAGGGCTGTTGGGACTGGTGTGAGCAGGCTGGGCCATGGCCCCAGCCCTGTGCTTGGGAGAAACGTGTGAGCAGCACCCAGATCACAGCCCCTGGCCCTTGCCCCTACCCTGCCCCCTTCAGTAGTCACAACAGAATGAGAGGGGAACAGAAAAACAGAACAAGTGCTTGGCAATGCTGCCTCAGCACTCTCTCCTAGCTGCAGGATTTCGTCATTCAGGGATTTTTAGCCTAGTCAAACAGGCTATTTTTGGATATATATGCCAGGAAGCAGCACAAAGGGCATCACACCCTGCTTACTACTTTCCCAGTTGTGATCACTGGCTGCAAGCTAACTCCAAGGCAAACCAGTGGACATTCCCCAAATCCCCCACTCTTGGGCCATCCCAGAGACTCCCCAGTCTGTGCCAGGCAGCCACTCTCTCCCTCTCCCCTTCCCCATGACCCTGCAAACACAGCCCTTGGGCTCACAGGACAGTGGACACCCAGCCTGCCAGTGTAGGATGCCCTACAGCCCTCAAACACTCTGGCTGACTCACAGGACACATCTCTCCTCAAATTTTCTTCCATTACTTAAGCAAAAACAGTTCATAAGATAGAGAAATAATGACCATGCTGCATTTGCTCTTCACCCTTTTTTTAAATGAAGTGGTTTAAGGATTTCCCGTGGGTCAGTCGGGCTGCAAAAGCCCTCAAAGTAGGAAGCCTAGATTATGTACAAGCTTTTATTATGCACCAGGCCTGATACACTAACAGGGGAAAACATCAGTATACTTCAGAGCCAAGTCTTATGTCTGGCACAGATCACCCCTCTACAAATACAAATCACCTAAAAAATTCCCTTAGAGTGAATTTAATCTATAAACCATAGCGTGAAACTCCTACCCAACACACAGCACAAAAATACAATAGGTAAAATCAAGGGAATTACTATGCAGCTATAAAAATACAAAGGATGGAGGGTTACAGCAAGCAAGATAAACTGAGACTAAATCAGATTAAATGGTTCAAGTAAACTTGCCCTCTTTATTAGGAACTTTCCATTCTCTGAGCTTTTTGACTATTTAAATTGTTTTTCTGATGACATCAACAAATAAGACAGTAGAGCCTTCTGCATATTGTAAGCGTTACAAAGACATACATATATTAAAAAAAACCAGTTCTTTCTCCAACAGACAGAGTTCTTCACTGCTCCCAACAGAGAGTAAGAGCCTTCCAAACAGCCTAAATATATATGAAATGATCTGGACCTTTAGTAAGCACTTTATAAATGAAAACACATTTGCAACTGAAGGTTTTTGCTATTACTTCAATTGTAATGAATGGAATGTTTTAACCCACATTTCTGCAACAAAACCAAAGCAAACCCCTAGTATCCTCCATCCCTCTAGAAGGCAGTTTCAAACCTTTGTTTTTGTCACGTACACATGAAATTGTCACCTGTATACATAAAAAGTTGCACAGACACTTGTGGTAAGCAAAGTTTCCATTTTTAATTGCTTACCTCTACCAAGTAGAACAACAAAAAACAGTTATTTAAATCTCATGAAGCAGAGCTGCATTACAGATGAAATTAGAAGCAACTGAAAACCTAAAAAAAGGGAACTTCTGCTTTTTATTCTTCCTTCTCATCAACTATTCAACTAATATTTTTATTAAATTTCTAGAAGGAAGAAATCAGCCTACTAAGATATGCATGAGACAAGACTCTCAAAATAATATCGTGTAACACTAATATATATAAAATGGAGTTTATTTATTTTATAAATAAATTAGTCTGAAATCATCTAATAAACACAATAAAAGTAGTTTCACTGGAATTTGAGTGAGCTGGCTCTTGAATGAAGAAATTTAAAAAGAAAAATATATATTGAAAGATTAATAATCAAAGTTATCAGTACAAGAATGAAAATATGAAAAATAATACTATTTCTTCCTTTCAAAGGAAGAAAATGGAAAGAAAAGGAAGACAGGGCTTTGAAAAACCTTATGAATTAATTTTTTTATGTGTCAAGGAGATGCTTAACAGATGCTGAGAAATTCCTTTCCAGTCCTGTTTCACATTAATAACTTCAAAAATAGCCAACATCTTAATCTAAGTCCCTATTAAAATCCATTTATAAAATTAAAGAAACTGACTTAAAAATATTTTATTGCTTCTGTGTTTGCATAACCTGTACATACACAACTGGTGTGATGGTAACAAGATAAGAACAGAAATGAAAAATCATTCATGGATCACCTGAATGACATCTAAAAGCACAGTGTCCCCATACAGGGGTAAATCCTTGCTTTCTTCATTTCTCTTCCCTGTCTATTTTATAGGCTAAAGAAAGAAAATCTTAATCCTCATTCTATATCAACTGGCAATTTCCCTGAAGTTCGTTACTGGTAAGTAGCTCATCTGTTACTAAAAAATTAATTAATCTAAAGGATAAGATTCTACCAGAAGGCAATTAGACACTTTTGCTAATAGCAGTCCTGCTCTCTTTCACTCAACTGTCAAAGCATTTCAGAGGAAAATTTTTTTCTCTCTCTATGCTTGGTAGCTAGAGATACAAAGATACAAAGTACCTTTGTATCTCTTTGTAGTGTATCAAGTATTTGTACCACTTTGTAGTGATACAAAGCTTCTGTTGAGGAGCAGCAGCTCAACACCCAGCGAGGACACATGCAGCCACAACATTTTCACACATCATATGGCTTTATGAGTTAAACCTAATGGTCAGTCCACAAATTAAGTAGTTTCCTTCAAAGTAAGTCTGAAGTCCTATTTCCATGAGCATTATGAGGATAGAGTTGTTATTCAGGATGAAAGTCTTTACCTATTTAAAAAACCACATCTGGAGAAGATGAAAGGTTCTTTTCCATTGCGGCAGTTTACTTTCCCAGACTTGAATTGGTGTGGCCTCTTTTTAGCAGAGGATAAATTATCATTATCATATTAAAGTAAGAAATAGTTACCTAATGCTAATGCATGGGAGGATGCTGTGTGAGGCAGTTGCCAGCAGGAACCAGCAAACTGGACCTCTTAATTGCTGATTTGAAAAGCTAAGAATAGGTGTTATTTCAGTGTACACAGTTCCTCCAGACATGCTTAAACATTTCTAAATTTTTACCTTTATAGATGGATAATACTGATGCCTTTTACATGCTAAAATAATTTATAATAATTGTTTTTAAGCTGCTTCTCAGTTGCCCTTTAAAATGAACACAGTAAGAAACATTGTTGCTGTAGTTTGTAGCATTGCCTCTGTTAGGGCCCTCACAATAAGAGCACAAACTTCCCTAGGAGAGCAGCAAACCTAACACAGGGTAAAATTTTTCTAACAAAGACATTTTGACTATTTCACTCTATGCAACCTGCTAATTTGCCTTACTAATCTTCTCAGTTTGCTCACAAAGATTCAATTTGGGTTTGACACAAGCCAGTGAAGACTGGCTTTGGCCTGAGTGGGACCAAAAGAAAGACAGCACGGAACACTTTTCTGCTGTTTAATTTGGGAGTTGGGTTTGATAAAAACTGTTTTCAAAGTGCTTCTAGTTAAAACTGTAGACAAGCTCAATCAAATAAGCAGCAGTAAATGCCAGGCCAGGAGGCTGGAGAGCCACCAGCTGTCAGCCCAGCAAACCTGGGTCTGTGCCAGGCAGATAAATGAAAGCAACCCTGGGCATGCTTGGCTTTTGGGCGCAGGGTATTCCACCTTTGTACTGGCAGCAGTGAAGCTCATGGAGAAATGGCAGAACCGCCAGACCCTGAAGAGGAATCATTGCATGGCCCTGACCACCACTGCCAAAGCACAGCAGGCACCCTCGGGGCACCTGGGCTCCCCGTCCAGATGCAGCGATGAAGGACCTACCAGAGCCACCAACTCCACAGGGCCAAAAGGCAACAGCTGTAGCTGGCAGGGAATGGAAACAGTGACACTGGCAAATGAAACACTTTCACTAGCAAGTGCTTTAAATTTCAAGTAGGCCAGTCTATCAATTTGAAGTGCCCGAAACAGTGTTTTCACTGAGGTAACAAAACACACATATCCGCGCTACAGATAAATCAAGAAGTAGACAGTGCATCAAAGCTCAAAACGAAATTCAGTAGTAAAGGAAAACAAACTAAAATACTGGCTATTTGCACTATTTAGCAGCCATCTGTAAACAACAAAGGTGCCTAGTTAGTGTGCTTGGTTAAATTTCAGCAAATTCTTCATGACTTAATTCTACAGATATTGTGATTGTGCTTCCTTATTTGTGACTTTGGTACGCTCCCTTCACGTTTCTAATTAGGACTTTGAAACAAGAACAGACACTGTGCTTCGCTGACACACAACTGGAGGAGGCACCCCTTTAGCTCTGCAATGCTGAAAGACTATTCCCAAAATCCTTCCCAGGTTTCACACACTGTTCTGAGCAACATGACTCTGGCAACAGAATCAGAGTCACGTGGAATCAATTAGGCGTACAGTGCAGACAACTAGTAAAGCTAATAACCCAAATAGTTTCTTATTGAATCCTGCCTATTTAATCTAAGGTGCTCTCTAATAATCTCAAGTATGAATGATAAGCTTGAAGGAATCAACCTTGCAGGAAGCTATGGCCTGAAAAGCCAGCTCCTCCTTACCACCCTTCACAGATACCCAGACTTAAGGCTACACTACTTATCCTGCATGCAAGTACAGTACCCAGAGCTTGAACTCTCCATATCATCCAGCCTCATTCCACAGCTCAAAAGAGCAAGTGTTCTTCAGCTATAGCAAAATACAACATAGGGATACCCATTTGTGCTAAGTTTGCAGAGGGCACACATAAGATAAAAATGCATCTATTTGATTCTTAACAATTATTTCATTAGGGTGCAGATTATGCGGCAAATAATGAGCCACAGACATCTCCCAAGCATCCACAAAGTGCACAGCAATTCCTGAGAACATTCTCCTCATGACAGAATCAAGCTGAAAGGAATACCAGTCACTGTTGAAGAGGCTCACTTCTGGCCCAAGCTCCTGAACATTAGCAGTTCTGATGATGACTGAAGTCTTGGGGCTGCGGTCCAGCAGCTGAATAACGGCTCTGCGGATGTTCCTGAGGCGCCGGATGTACACTTCCACCGGGAAGGTGCTGAAGTGGGACCAGATGGTTATGGCTATGACAGTGTTCCTGCCACCCACAATGCTGTTGAGCTCGTTGGCGATGTAGCGCAGCTCGCTGCTGAACACCGTTGAGAAGCGGATGGGCGGCCCATGGCAGCGGAACTTCAGCAGGATGTTGTGCTTCAGGTCCACAGACATGAAAGGGCCCACGTTCTTAGGGCTGCCCAGGTTAAATTCCACTAGATCTGAAAGCCCAGGAGCAAGTGTTAGTGAAAGATGGTATGAGAACTTCAAAATGTCAACAAGATGCTTGGACCACAGCGCAAAGCAGGAGTAGATAAGGAAATCTGAACATATTTCAAAGAACTCTAAAATTAAACAGAAGGCGAGCATCATTTTTCAGAGTGGAGTTTATGAGTATTGAAATCTGCAGGACAGCATATTTGGATTTCATAAGGCTGTCTATGCCTTTTCCAAGTTTCCCAAACTATTTCCTTCTCCCTTGTAATAAAGAAATTTTCCAAAGAGTCTTTGTTATTCCCTGAATCCAGGGTTCACAAGAACTGTTCTAGCAATTTTAGGACTCTATTAAATTTAAGGATTACTTCAAGTTGTAGAAATTAAAGCGACTCAAAGACTGTACTCCAACACAAGTGCTTTTCATTTCAATTGGTTGAAAGGAATGAGTGAGGCAGGAATACTTAATTGTCAACTGAAAACCTTCTATTTTAAGTAACTGAATAAGGAAAAGGGCCCCAGACCTATAAACAGCAATGGAGGTAATCTGCCACTTCATTTCAAAATCTCTCCAGTGACTGGGATGCTTCATGGCCTTTCAGAGACAATCCCTGTGCCATGCCTCCTGGAGTGGCCACCTTAAGTCACAGCCATAGCAGCAGCCCTATTACAAGGACAAATTTCCAGACACCTTGTGGCCCCATTACAAGGCCTACACGTTTTCAGTGTCTGCTCAAACATTTGGCTGTCAGCCAAGGATTCTCATGAGGTTTGTCTTCCCTCTTCCTTTGGTTTGTCACTGTCACTCAGTAAAACCAGCTCGGTGTCTGAGATATGAGAAATAAGGCCTTGTAAAGGTCCTTAAGGACAGAGCTAAATAACAAAAATTTACCTGGAACAAATGCTGTCAAATATTCAAACCACTGCCTTATTGTAGAGTCTCCAAACAAGTAGATTACTTTTCCTTGTAAGCACTCAGTTATATCATCTGATTTGTTAAAATTATGGATCCAATGTGTTCTGGACCTCCACTGGTCTTCATAATAATAACCAGAAGGGGAAGCTGTGGGATCTTCAGCTCTGTCCATACTGCTTGAATCTGGAAGAGAAAAATCCTTTGAAACTAACATGCAACCAGCCTCCATAATCCATAATCTTCACTGACACGTAGTCAGTGACTGCTGACAAGAGCTGCGTAGCCGATTATAGTTCAACTCGGTTTAAATTAAACGGTATCCCTGCCGCTAATTTAAAAACGTATCCGACACTTTTCTCTCTGCGCTAGAAGTGCTCAGCGGTGGGCGTTTGCCCCGGCAGAGAGGGCGGAGGCAGGGAGACGGGCGGAGCATCTTCCCCGTGCCCGTGCGGATCCGCGGGGCACTGCTGCCCTCCAGCGCCCAGCCCCGAGAGACAACCCGGTAACACAGAGAAACGTCCAAAAAACCCAAAACAAACCCACCAAAACCCCCCAAAAGACCAAAATAAACCCCTAGAAAACTAATCCTAGGGAATAACACATACCCCGTCACTCTAGAAGAGTGAAGTCTGAACCATAAGGCCTCCAAACCCAGAAAATACCAGAATTAGAGATGACATAAATAAAAATGTTGTATGTGTCATTTAAATATGATAATTATGATAGTCTCCAATTCGTTTGATTTCGTACTTTCTCTCTGCTTTCTAGCCCCCTCCCCATTTACTGGGTGGGACAGGCAGCCCCCTGAGGAGCAACTAAACACCAGGGAAGCTCTGTTCCATAGGATGCCTTTTGAACTTGTAGAAATTGAGCAATACCTTGCAAGCAAAGGTATCAGGATTACAGGAGATTACAGGAAAAGAAGCTGCAATCTCATGCTTATATCAGCCAAATATTGTCATATTTCTCTTAGTAACCAGGGTGATATTGGCATATCAAAGTTCATGAGGCTGTTTCAGGTTCCTCCTTTGCCATTTAAGTATTCAAATACCTCAGCTGAACAAGCATGGAGATCTTCCCAGGCACAAACACCAGCTGCATGGAGCAGACATTTCCAGCTCTTTAAACACTTCTACTCATCCTGGTGTGGAGACTGCTAAGAACAGTCCATGTCCTGTCATATCTTACAGCTGTTTGATAAAGGACACCTTGCTGTGGCCAAAATCATGGCACAGACTGAATTATGTAAAAGTACAAGCACTGGAATTCCAGGGTCCAAAAGCATCCTCTGATAGATGCTTCATTATAACACAGACAGAGCCAATCATAACCATCTTTCCTAGTAAGTATTTTTAATTGATCTTCTTCTATTCAATATCCTCTGAATGTTGTATTAGTAGATGTTATAGAGGTTAGAGGAAATTAACTTCCTTAGACCTCACAGGGACACTGTAAAAAGCACACTACTATTACATTTGTATAACACAAATAATATATTCACAATCCCCAGAAAATTCTATTTCTGGATTCTGATTCTTTAAATCTGACAGCAGAAACAAGGAAGAAAAAAATCCCAACTAATACTGTGGACTCATCCAATATTTATGAAGTGGAAAAAGGGAAAAAAAAAAGTCTTCACACGGTCATGCAGTTAAAGATTAATTCATAATTTGAATTCACAATTTGAGCTTGTTTAATTCTAAGTTTTGATGTAAAAGCAATTCAATTTTTTACCTTTCAGATGGATTCTTATATGCATACATAACAGTGGTACTAGAACAAATTTTTGGTACCCCACAGTAAATAAGCATGTCAAGTCTGTGTATACTATCATACCAGAATTCAGAATTGACCCTTATTTTGAGATTTTATGAAAGAGAATAAAAGCTCCAACCTGAAGTTAAAAACCAAGATAAGAAATAATAGCTTGTGTTTCAGAAAAAAAGGTTTTAAAAAACTTGATCTACATTTACCACCACACAGAAGAACATGTACAAAAAGAACAGCAGAACAAGTTTGTGTGTACCATCAGTCCTAACAAATCCATACATTCACAAGCATTATACCAATGAGTTCAATTTATTTATTCAGAGACTGCTGTTCTTGGAAGGAGTTTCCCTGAAGAAATGTGCTACTCCTATCAATACCTTTTAACCCAGCATTAATCCTCAGAACATTTTAGGCAGGCTTTGATCATTCACAGCTCCTAGAGGAAGGGTGACAATCGAATTTTGAATTTGCAGCAGTTTCTGTCAGGAATGATACAAGATAAAAAAAGCAGCAAAAACACATCAGCTAAAGGATCTGGACAAAGAGGTGGAGGGTAAAATGCTGCAAACATAGTAGCAAAACTGGTTTTTTAGTGAACAGTAAAACAGAAAGCAAGAAATGCTGTAAGTTGTCTTCTGTTCAGACTTTATTACTCAGGTCAGTAACGCTACCTTAAAAGTCTCTATAACCTTATGAAAAAAAATATGGAAAGTTTTCATGTAAGAAATAATTCTCTGTGTAATATATTTTATACAGACGTTTTAGAAGCATAAAAAGCTTGAATTTGGATATGAATGAGACAAAACCTCTGAGTTTATTTTAGTACAGACTGTCTTTGTTCTATTCTTAGAAAGGGCACAGAACAATTAGGTTCTGGTCCAGAACTGTAGGTTCTGACATCCTCTGGTAACACAAATTAAAGTAATACTTGAATGCAATTTATCAAAATCTGTTAGGCAACATTCTCAACAAAGAAAGAAATTAAGAAATACCACACAGCTGTTTTCATTAGATTGAGACTTTGGTAAGCAGTTACTCAAAGACATTTTACAATGTGAGTAAATGCTAGGGGAAATAAAAGGCATTTTTGGCAAGAGAACAAACTTCTCTCTTCTTTTTATTTTTTTGCTGAAAATTCCATTTATGTATGTAATTTTAGAAAAAAAAGTCACTATTTATTAACTTATATTACAGTTAACACCCAAAAGCCTTCATTGTCTCAACAGAAATCTGATTCTGATACTGATGCTACACTAAAAACCCAAACTAATTCTTATTTGATGCCTGCTGTTCTTTTTATAAATTTAATTATGAATTACAAACAAGAATCTTATGCAGCTTACTTTACCTGTAAATGCCTTGGGCTTTACAAGGACTGAATCAGGTCCACTGGAGAGTATTGGCCTTTTGATATTCACGTCACTTGAATAAAAAATGAACACAGCAATATTTGTGAAACTTGAAGGTAATATTAATCTCTTTTTTTTTGCTCCACTTCAAATAAGCACACAGTACTACAAATTTTTACCCTAAGTTCCATACTTCCTATAGCTGAATTCATTCTGCATTTACTTTGAGATCACCATCTCTTCTGAATCCTAATTCAAAATTTCATGGCACTGACACAAATCTTGTGCACACTTGTACCACCACAAATCACAATAAAGCAATCAAGCTGCCAGAGGTCTGCAGGGTGCTCTTGGGGATTTGCCCCAAAGATACTCCCAGCTTGCAGAACCTAGCAGGACAAACCACTGCAAGGGTACAGAGCTGCAGCAGTAGCTCCCAGCTAATACTAAGCTTTTGTTCTTTTACTACTGTTTTGAAAATAATCCTTGTCTATTTTTTTTCCTCCATTCAAGAAATAAGTTATTTGGAATTTCTATAAGCCACTTCAGTCAAGGATCTCAGAGCTGAATGAAACAAACAAACAATTAAAACAAAACCAAGAAAAACACTTTTCCCATTCCCATATAGAAACATCACCAATAAATATAAGCTATATTTTACAAGTAGACTGGTAGAGACACAGAAAGTCAAAAGACTCACTTAAAAACTTTATATGGAAGAGCCAAAAAGAAAAGTTCCACTGATGTTTACTTTTTATTTCTGGTCTTGGTTGTGAACATGCACACATACTTTCCTAAATTAAATTATTTGGAGCTACTACTCTAAAATCTTTCCCAGTTTAGGCCTCAAGTGAACATAGTGCCAAAAGACATTCCTACAACATCTTTGTTGGAGAGCAAGGCAGTAGCCTGTAACTACTACTCTGACACTACACTACACCATAACTAACTTTATCTAAATTCATCTGTGTAATTTCATACAGAAGCAGTTCTGTCACACATACCCAGGCACTAAGAGATGGCTTGGGGTTTTTTTTAATACTGAATGCAGAAATAAGATATGACTGTGAAACTGATTTAGTTTAATGTAACTTAAAATAACAGGCATAGATAATTTTCACTTGCATGGGTATTGCTCAGCATTTTGTTCTATCAGTTGATTTCTTTATGAAAAGTGTTTCTAAGATTTGAAAGTCATATTAAGCAACAAGGAACATATTAAGATAATTTTTGATGAGGACAAAAACAATTGGTAATTTCTTTAAAAATAAACCTAAAACATTTTAGAGGTAGTTTAGATTTTGCCAAAAACACTTCTCAAAGCATTGTAATTGATATTGCAAGTGTAGGTATTGAAACAGACAATGAGGAAACAGTCCCCTAAACCACAACCAGATTTCAACAGCATGCTCTTGTGAAATTCAGTAGCACAGAGAGAAGCACAGAAAGAGAACTACATGCCACGTTTCTTTAAGATTGCTGTCTAAGATTCTCACACAGCTGAATGGAGGGGAACAACCAACACCAAACACCTGGTCCTGCAGATACACTTCTTCTCTAAGGCAACGTGTCATATTTAAGCAATAGGCTAAAGTTTGTATAAAAAAAACCCCAAACAAAACAACTTGACTGAATATATATAAAATTCAACAACATACAAACCTTTGGAAAAAGAGGCTTTCCTCTTGTGTAAGAAGACCTTTCAGATATCCACCTTTGGCATGGCTGATTCGGCTGGCACAGGACAGTTTTCGAGGCTTGTAACAGAACCATGGCTCACCCGTGTAGAGATCTGTGAAGTTACAGACTGGGAGACCTCCAGGCAAGCAAACGTTGCACTCTGTAGTTTCTGAATACCTCCCAGACTTGAATGAGCTTTTGAAATAGACTCTGTCTGGCCTTTCCTCTCGTAAGCGCAGGAGGACTTGGATTGCTTCACTCGGATGGACAAGTGACACAGAAACTTTGACCTCTCCTGGCCAAAGCAAGGTAAAGAAGACTTTGTAAAGGCCATTATGGCAATCAACAATCTTTCCTGCTGCTCCAGCTTTCAGCTCAGGAGAGTGAATTCGTGCCTGTAAATAGTCTCCACCATAATGCTTGGGTTTTCCTTGGAAATCCTTCATACGCACAAGCACCTCTAACTGATCACCCACCTTGAAGAACCTGCTGGGTTTCACAATCATAAAGTCACTGTGTGAGGGATCAGTGCTTTGTGCAAAGGTGATTTTGCCATCAGGGGGCTTTGGCCACTGTATTGCAGTGAGCAGTGACTCCTGCTCTGCTTGTTCCCTTTTGGACAAGGTCTGCTGCGAGTACCCACAGTAAGGCTTCCTGGTAGTTTTGCTTGTCTGGGACAGAGAATGCTGGACATTGTTTTCTGTTATCCAATTTGATCCTGAAACTGTGTCATCATCCAGGTGCTGGGAAGAAAAAGATTATCTGAAGCTGTGCTATGAAATGAAACACTGTGAATAATGGATGCTTTGTCAGGAAATGATCCCAAGAACTGGGCTTTGCTTTACAGAGCTTTGAAGCTGACCAAATGAAGCAACTTCACTAGAAGACCCAAATCTATTACTTTGACCATGGGATTTCTAAGGAAATAGGTGGGCAACCTGTGGTTACCCTGCTTTGGCAAACAAGCATTTAAAGAAATCACATCCAATGTATGGCAGTGTTTCAGCTATCAGTATACCCTCTAAATACCAGCAATGTGAAAAAAATGACAAAAGGTTGTATGATTAAGTTATAACTCATGTTTTCTTTTCTTCTGCAGTAACATTTTAGTCTGGGAGCACCTTGAGGTCTAATAGCTGCCTCATGTAATGCAGGGAAATAGGGTTTCTCTGAGATGTTACACTGCAGGTTAAGCTGATGCTCCTCCTGCACATGCCTTCCAGAGAAGTCTGCTGCATGTAGCAGCTGCAGTCTTTTATCTGGTCACACTCACATCACTTCTTGGCTAATTATTTGAAATGCATATTTCCCTGCAATGTGCACAGTGAAAGAAATAAAAGGACAAAAGCCTAGATCCTTCTGAGACAATGAAATAATGAGCCAGTTGGCAAGCAGAACAGTGCAGGACAAGCTAGAACTAAACAGGCAAAAAAACTGCTTGCTTATTTATAAGATTTTTAAAATCTATATATAGCTGCTTCCAGCACAAAATGAAACAGCAAGCAAAGCATCCCCTAGTCCACACAGGAGTCTGAAAATTAAAATAGTTAAAGACAAAACTAGACTAAAAGAGGAGGCTTCTGCTGAAACTTGAAAAAGCTGTATTATATGCAAAATCTGTATTTTCATCCAAATAACTGCAGATACCATCTTCTTTATGACATCATATAATTTTGCAGGTTAGCATTAGGAAAATTTTAAAAATAGCAGTCTGAGACTCCAGAGGCACCCATGAGACTTCTAATCAGCAAATCCAAAAATACCCTTCAAATACACACAAAATCAGCAGTTAACGAGCAATTAATTAACAGGTATATAAAGTAGAACTTATCCATAGTTGTATTTCATAAAGAAGAAAAATAGTTTTTCAAGCAAAGATTAAAATCATACCATTACATGACACAAGATGTATGCTAGTTTAGATTTTAAAGATTTTTTAAAAATTCAAAGTACACTATTTGAAATCTTTAAAAATATCATCGTACTTACCAAGACCCAGTGTTTTCCATTTACTTCCTCCACAACTAACTGCTCAGTAATGTACTAAAAGTCACAGCACTCATATTAAAGCCTTAATCATTATAACAAACCTTTCCTAGGCCATGGAAATATCAGCAGTGTCTTAAAATCATTTGAACCACACTGAGATTCAACATACATTTTTAGAAGAAAGGTAAACCTAACAAACAATAAAAACACAGTTTTTTGAAGTCTGTGACATAAGCTGGTTTTGATCAGTTTTAGAGCAAGAGGATGAGCACATGAGGATGTAGGATGGATACACAGAATCTTCTTTGTTTGATATCCAAGTTAACTATAAAACCTGAAACTGTAAATTACTACACTGTAGCTCTAAAACATACCCATTTATACACCAGATGCTAACATCACAATAGAAGCCTTTGCTTCTGTTTCATAGGATTTAACAGATTTTCCCTGAAGGCCACCTAAAATAATTCATAATTATTTTGTTTCCCATCACAGCAAGCCAAGCTGCAGATGTATGCTGCACATTACTTTTATTAGTCCAGTAAATTGTGCCAAAGCTGAGAGTGAAACTCAGGCACAGTTTCACTTTAAATCTTACCTACATGCATTTCTATTTTTGGATAGCTTCACAACTTCTTCCCTTCACTTGCTCATGCACAGAAAATACTGCATGGAAATATTTTTAAAAGTTAGCTGCATATTTTGATGAATCCAATAATCTGGTAACAATGTCTCAGCAAAAATATTTATGCATTTCCTAAAGAGGAGTGGAAAGGGAGAATATGGGTGTACAATTATTTGTTGTTTTCAATGTAAGTTCCCAAGAGAAAGTTTCTGGTTTTCAGTTCATTCTTCAGCAGTTAGTACTTCAGGTTGGGAGACGTGTGAAAAACAAATCCTTTCAAACCAAGAAGACATGGCTATTTAAGACAGCTTAAAAACTGATGTATCCCTATTTTTAGCCTTCTATAAATTTCCTCAGGGTGTTTAACCCAGTCTTTCTGTCAGAAATGTAGAAGACACCATTTCTGGCCTAGCTAGGCTTTCTGAAGTCCTTCCAGGGGCATACCTATGTATTTCAGTGGGAAAGGGTGCAGAGAACACCAAGCCAACAAACTCATTCAGAAAACATAATGAGTTTGGTGTCAAACATGGTTTGATGTCTCCAAATCAGTCCACCTACACAGATTTTTAGCAGAGCATAAGAACAAAGCTCTTCACTTGTACGTAGCTGAGAACAAGGACAAGCACTGTCACTTCAACATCTCCAGGTTATGTCCCACTAAACAGAATAGATCATACCACAAATATTTCTTCAGTCTATCTTCAAGGGGCCTGAGGGGGAAGCTCCATGAAGGTAAAAGCAGAGCTTCTTCAACATCCTGAAGGACCATTCTTTCTCCAGCATCCTTGTTCATATTTACAGCCCTCTTTCCAGCCCAACCAGGGCCATGTATTGTTGCAGAATTACAAGCTTGTGTGTGAAAATAAGCTAGACCATGTATGTCATTCACATGAAAAAATATTGCAGAGATTCTCTTTGCAAGTAAAGGTAGAAAACGCTTCAGAGTCAATTAATACACCAAAGATCCTTGACTGGAATAGGAAAGCTTTCCAAACCGTCTTCCTTTCTTAAGTGTTTCCCAGCCTCAGCTCCAAACAAGTACTTAAGTTCTCCTACCCCTACAGATACACAAGGCCTGCCCTGAGGTAAATAACTAGCTTAGTTTGTCCCCACTCCATTTCCTACTCCCTCTTGGCATTTCCAAATCACTCTGGCTCCTCTACGTTGTCATATCAAGACTGTGCATCAACTGAGGCCTTTCTACTGTGGTTAGTGGCCAAAACAGAATAAAATTTTGTTTGTTTGTTGGGTTTTGTTGGAGAAGCNTTCATGTTATATGTTGGTTGGTTAGTGTAAACTAGAATATTCATTATAGAAAAAGATATAAGGTATTGTAAGAAGAACTTTGCTCTTTTAATCCTTCTTACACTCTTAACTCTCCTTACTCTCTTAATTTCCTCGCTCTCTTTATCCCCTCCTTATGCTCCGATTTCTTCCCTCTCTTGATCTCTTAACTCTCCTATCTCTCCCTCCTCCTCCTCCCCCCTTTGCTTCCTCACCTCTATCCCCATGCTCACATGCTCAGCCCCTCCTTTCCACTCTGTCCCTGAGCACGTTGTAGGCTGAGGCTGTAGCCTCCAACGGAGCTCTGTCCCTGTTAACAATAAACCTTTCCCCTGAGCTGCCTGGCATGATTAGAGACCCAGCAAAGCCCCTGGGGAATCTCTACTACTACTGATACCCATACCTGCATTTCTACATTTACAGGGTTTGATGGTTTTTTGTTTCTGTAAGGGGAGTTTGTTTGGTTGGGCTTTTTTTCATCGCTATTTTTCCTCATTTACTGCATTTTGAAGCTAACCAGAACTCAAATGCGACCACTAAGTAATTTAATAGCTATCTGCCAAGTAACATAGGCAGGACAGAAGAGATTACAGGTCAGTTAAGCACAAATAAATCCACTAGCAGTTCCTGCATTAGAGATGTCATAAAAAGGGAAAAAGGAAGACGTATTTTTATGAGAACTAATGGAAATTTTAGCTCATCTCCTCAGCTTTTGGCATTCTCACCACCAGCTAAGCAAAAACTAGATACAGCATTTAGATCAACATAGAAAATAATGCTCTCAAAGATATTCTAGAAGAGTCACAGAGTACTTGGGAAGATCTGCAATGAACATCTGTCCTCAGTTAAACACCACAATGAAGGTGGCTGATGAAAACGTTGAGTGTTTCCATTGCTGCTGAAAAGGTGAAAATCTATCTCAAAGCCCAGTATCTTCCACCAGCTGTTAACTCCTGCCTTGGTCTGGTACATCCCAAACAGCTGCTGCAAACCTGTGGAAGTCACTATCACTAGAGCAGGAAACAACACAGCAGATTCCAGGCAACGGGCACAAGTGGGAAAACACAAGTTCCAGGAGATAACATCTGAATCTGAACAAATACCAATTCCTGAAAGGTCAGTCATTTTCAGTAATTACACACTCCAGGTACTTTATTTGCTGTCTATGACAGATAGGAAATCAGTTCTCTATCACTACCATCTCACAGCACTGAGTGGCTGCTTAACTACTCTAAGTGTCAAAGCCAATCCTCCAAAGCCATCACCTGATGGTCAAATGTTCCAGAAATAATTGGAATATGATGAAGTTATCTTTTGTAGGCACCTGTAATTTAGCAGCAAAAAATTTAAAACTTTTGTTACACAGTTCTTTTGTTCAGTTTCAGCTGTCTGATTTCATATGCTGTCCTGGCAAGAAACTTCCCTTCTCCCCATACATTCTCTCTTCAAGGTGCTTTTAAATAAAATAATGCTCACAACCAATCCCAGAGTGGTTCTGTCATTCAAAAGGCCACAGGTACAACTACACAAACCCTCCTGCATTCTGAAAGCATAATGTTGGGGCAACATCCTGATACTTCACAAAAAATTACTGTACATTTCATCTATCTGGCTATAATCACAGAAAAAAAAATAAAACCACATTTCTTCTAGTACTATATGATCAACAACGTGACCTCAAGGGAACAGTTATTCCATAATAAAAAGCAAAGCAAATAATACGCTGGCTACCAAACATTTTGTGGACAGCTTGGTTGGTTATTGGGGGTTTTTTAAACACAAGATAAGGAAAATAAAATTCTGACATGGATATGACTACTGGGAGAGTGTCATTAGCAGGTTAAGAAATTAAGAGGAAACATTCCAACATGAAAAGGTATAAAATCATAAAGCAAAAAACAATTGCCTCAGGCCTCAGATCTTGAAGATGAGAAATATGTCTGATGCATTTACAAACATGTTCTGAACAGTAACCAGGCTCTCCTTCCAGAGCCTGAACAGATTTGGTTAGAGATATTCTGTGAAAGCTTTGTAAGATTTTTTCTGGCTTTGATTTCTGACTGAAAAGAATCAGCATAAATGCCTAGATTAGACTGCCTGGAAAACTGAGCCGAGACAAATACAGGAGCAGATCCATTCAGAAAAGTCCTGAAAACAGAAGAGGTTAGAGTTGCATGTTATAGTGTAAAGATTTACCAGCAACACAATACTTAACTGAGTCTAGAATAGCAAATATGTAAAGGGCAACAAAGCCACAAAGACACTGATCATGGACAGTGGTGAGAAAAAGCATAGTGCAAACACCCAACCTGCATTTTCTATTTCACTCTCAAAGCACTGCCAGAGCCCTTTTCTCCAAGAAATGTAGTATTAAAATAGAAAGAAAACAGTTTAAGACCCTAAATATTAACATTCCTCAGGCAACATTCTAGGTCAAAACCCACAACAAAATAAAACCACAGAAAGAGAAAACAAAAGCTACCTCCTATGAATAAAAATGGATCCCGCTAACTTGAACTAAAAGTCCATCAAATACAATATTTGGATTGCCAACAGCAAGTATGTGGGAAAATAAAACAGACCAAACATGCTGTGCCATTTCCTCCTGTAGATTTAACATGCTTTCTACTTTAGATTTCTTCAACACTAGGGTAAATATCTTTAAGATCTAGTATCCCCTAATGGATTTTTCTTCTGTGCATTCATCCAGATTTTTTTGAATATATGCATTCAGTAACTATAAAGACTTACTGCAAAGGCTTCTGCAGCTTTGCTGCAATCCATAAAAATATCCCCTCTTACTTTAAAATCAACATCAGCAGTTTTTATTTAAAGTGTCCACTAGTACTGGAATATGTAACAAACAATCGTTTTTCAATTACTGGTCCTGAGCCACTTGTGATTTTAGATTTCTCAAACATCTTCCTTACCCTTCCATTGTCCACTTCCAATCAACTGTATTTTGTGTGGGTTGAAGGGGCTTTACAGCCCCTCTTTTGGATCACTTCATTTGGGCATCACTAGCCAGGAGGAAAGAAGATTCTGCAAGCAGCATATACAGAACTTAAGAGCATAAAGCAATTACTGACTGGATGACATGCACAAAAAACAGCTATAATTTAACGAGGTGTTAGGCTAAGCATTTCAATGCTCATCCACCAAATGCAGCACTGGAATGCCTGGCCAGGCAGGCAGACAATGGGCAGGGTCAGCCTCCAGGGCTCCCTCAGACAGATCCTAATCCACCTTGACATTAATCTGGGGCTACTGACTAAGCAGTTTGAAAGCACCTCTGCACTGAAGTGATAAGTAAAATGAAGAAATATGCAAGACAGACACAGCAGAGGGGAAAAGGGAAAGGCAAATAAAAATTGCATCAGTACAGGCCGGAGATGAACAAGCTAGTAATAGCTCTGCAGAAAAAGACCTAGGGATTCCAGGAGACAGAAAACTCACCAGGTGTCAGCAGCACAGCATTGTGGCAAGGACTTAGATCCTAACCAGCTGAATGAGCAAAGTTATAGTTCTCCTCAATGTGACCATGGTGAAGTCACACCTAGAACACTGTGTCTGGTGTTTAGACAACGCATGCCAGGGTAAAGCTGGTAAGACCAGCTAAGAACCCCTGAGATGATCAGGGAAGTGAAACGACACCAAAGGAAACAAAAGCATCCTTTTTTAAATCAGGAGAAGACCAAAAGATCTAACTGCAGTCTTTCACTTCCTACAGGGGAGTCACAGAGGAATTGGAGTTAAACTGCACTCTAACACTATAAGAGGCAACTTCCTGTTGCACATAAGGCAAAAGTTCTCTCTAACAGGAATGCAGCATTGCAACAGGCTGCCTAGGTAGGTTGTGAAATATGAATAGCCTTGAACACTGTCTAAAGTCAAAATAACCTGTTGCAATCCAAGCTAAATCTGATGCCAGCCTTTTGAGGAGGATGTTGGATTAAGTCCCTCCAGACACGCCTTCAACAATGAATTTTCTGTGATTCAATTCATAGCTAAATGCTGTCAGTCAAACAATTCTAACCTTACACTCAAAAGTCAATAATGTTGTGCAAGCCATCTTGGAGAAGAAACGGGCTCCACTTACCTCTAACTGAAAAAAATTATGCACTAGCACCACAACAGCCAGCACTGCCATAAGCAGGCAGAAGAGCTGCAGTCTGAAGGAGTCACGCCACATGGTCCATTGGTGTCTTTCCCTCCCATGTTAGACATTGCCATGACTATCATTCACCACAAACATGAATGTCATTTCGTCTCAGCAGAGCACGAGAGAACTCAGTTGACTTCCACTTCATTCCTGCAAGTGCATTTACAAAAACTGTATTAAGTCCCAAAATGTTACGAGAACTAAAGACAAGTTTTACACTGAAAGCTTATAAATGGTGGGGCAATAACTAGTACAACAGAACTGTCAACACAGATTATTTTTGTGGAACTAATCTGAACAGCATTATCTATCATGTTACATAATTCTCTTGGATGAAGTGTCAAAGCAAACCGTCACCATAAAACCGGTCTCACCTGTAATTGATACCAAAAAAAAGGCAAAAGAAGAGTGCAAGATTTTGTTCTATCAATCAAAAAGACCAAAACAAATAACCACTATCCTATTTATGTGTTAGGCCACAGCACCACCATCCAGACATTACCAGAGAGAAATAGAAACTTGTGGTTTTAGACATCTTTCATTTACCTTTTTACATATTCCAGTAAGTTATTCAACACTAATGTCTCAAACAAATTTGGATAAGCAGGGTAAAACTTATTTCCTCCAAGTTTTCTGCTTGGGAAGAGGGGGAAAATAAATCGACTGTAACCTTAAAGAGGAGATATCTAAGAGAGTTGAAAGCAATAAAGTTTAACTTCACACATCACCTATAATATTACATTACATCTTCTCTGTTTTACTTTTTTATCATTCCTTTTATCTCAGGTACTCATATGCACCTCTAAAAATAAAAAAAATAAACTTCTGGAAAGAATACAATGTGTTGGGATTCAGTATTTCTGGTTCTTTAAATCTAATAATACTGTCTTTTTCTGTTGTTTAAATTTAATAATAGATAACTGTCTTTCATAAACTTTAACTTTCATACAATATTGTTCTTTTAAGGTTGCTTGATGGCTGATCTACTATAAAATCACAGATTTAACAGCCACTGATGAAGTTCTCAATGCTTGCTCAGAATTACTCTTAAACCTTCTTTTCTTTCTGAGAAGGACAATTTTGATGCAGTCTTTTTGCAAGCAAAAAGGGTACTGTTCTTGCAGAAGCTCTAAACTTGGAAACAGAAAACAGATGGCAAGGAGAGACAATCAAAAGACACCAACCTCATCCAACCCAATATTCTCAAAGCATTACTCATACAACCATGCAGCAAGTGCAACAACACAATCAAATGATTATATAAACTTTGTATAACTTTCTATAAATAGTATAACAATTAAGATAATATAAAGACTTAGTACCTATAATTTTAAGACTATATGAAAAATGCTGTTTACATTTAAATGAAACATAAGGATACATTAAATATCAAAATTAAAGATTATTTATCAAATTAGCACAGGCTAGAAAACTGAAATACATTATTGCTATAACCAGGACAGCCTTAAAATAGACCACACATCAAATTGCTTTACAAGCATTATGGGGATTATAACTTCAAATGCTTTGCTGAGAATTACAGAGATTGTATTTCTGACCAATGAACTAGCAATGAAGAGCAAGACATTAATTAAAGTGGAAATATCAAAATGCCACCGGAATGCAGCTTTGTTGGAACAGTTCTGCACCAATATGAAATTTGCATAAAACAACAGCTTGGCTCATAAATTGATAACAAATATAATTAAATACCTGAAAATGGTAATTTAAGGACACGTGCCCATTTGAGGAAGAAAAGCAAGTACATTATACAAAACCAGAATTTTCAATTCTGTTGATGAGAATTCTTTCCACATGACCAAAAAGCACAGGACTGAAAATTAATAGACTGTAAATTCAGATGCCTAAAAAGATCACAAATGCTTTTCCACATATTTTTATTTAAAATTTTCTGTATTCTGTAGATGTCACATGTCCTAAACATTTAAATGTACAAGTTTAGAGCTTTCTTCATGCTAAAGGCTTAACATACTGCCAGTTTCACCACAATTGATGAAAAATTGATCCCATTCTTTTTTGTACAAGCAAAGCCTGTAAGTACACCAAAAAGCCTTAGGTTCCTACCCTACTCCTGAAATGTTCTCAGAAGCCATCCAGACAAAAGGCCAGACAACCTTGGAAACAATACATTAAAAAAATAAATATACCTATAAAAACACACAAATATTTTCAAATAAAATTCATACATTGGTGGTTTGCTTACAGTGGCTCAAAATAAAATGGCAGGTAAAACTTTTTAACCGTAAAATCACTTTAGTTTCTACAATGACCCAAGAATTTTGTTGAAGTATTTTATTCTTTTAAACTTCAATGTCTTGCTTTTGAATTTTCTGCTATTTATTGCTATGTATTACTTCTCTCAGCTTTGTTCCATGATACCACAAGCTCCATTTTACCCAGTTAAAAACAAAAACCGATTTAATGACATTTTTATGAATACGTCATTAAATCATGCCTCATGCTCCATTACAGGATTGTTGCTTTGGATTTTTTCACAAGTTGTTAATTACTGTCAGGTCTCTATCCCCACACTTCTCCAAGCCAGCAGCCTTACAAAAGCAAGTATGAGTGCAATCTCTCCCGACTGTGTCATGCAAGCCGCAAAGGCACAGAAGAGCCGTAGCTCTGGCGATGCCCAAACCGTGTCACCGGGGCACAGGGGCTCGAAGCTTGATGCTCGCGGAGCTGCCAGCACGGAAAATCAGATTTGCTGCTGTTTTGCGCAGATTCCGCCCTGGTCCCCAGGGCTCGGGGAGCTGGCAGCCCCTCAGCCCGCTGGTATTCCGGGGGCAACGCCGCAGCCCCTGCGGCTCTCCCGGCCGGGGAACACGGGACCGGACACGCACCTACGAGCCAGGGACAGAAGCAGAGAGCAGGAAGCACCGCTGCCGGCAATGCGAACCGCATAGCTCTGTTTTATTGCTTCAAATATACTTTTTAGGGTGCTGCGGGGTGGGTAGCCCCGGGGAGCGACACAAGGCAGCCCCCGGCATCACCGCGGAGCGGCACAAGGCAGCCCCTGAACCGGCAGGAAGAAGCTTCAGCCGCCGCCTCACTGAACCCGAGCGGCGCGGGCAGCGCGGCCCTGCGGGCGGATCCGGCCGTGGGGACGGGGGATCCGAGCAGGGCA
>VWYI01034673.1:0-93576 GCA_013399455.1 Anthoscopus minutus | reverse complement strand
GCTGTAAATGCCTGGCTCCCGCCGCCCCTCCCTCCTGCCCGCCCCCAGCACATTGGCGGCGGCCGCCGCGCCTCCTCCCGCCCTGGTACCGGCTCTGGCCCCGCTGCCGCATCCTCTGTGCCGAGAAGGGGCACTGAAAAGGAAAACAGATACAAACCCCAACAAAAACAACACCACCGTCCCTGTAATTTTTGAGCCACCACAAGTGAAGCCCAAGACAGCAGCATGTCGGGAGGGTAGCTCGAAGCTGGGCACTAGGGCCTGGGTAGCATCTCCATGCTCCCCAGCCACAGTCCCAGTCAAGAAAGAAGGCGCTGGAAAGAACCATCGCAGCTCAAACGCTGCCGAACCTGAAGGCGAACGGAGCAGCGAGCAGCAGAGGCGGCGTCTTGGACAGAGAGAAGGCTGTGAGAGGAGAGCCTGGCCCCAGAGCAGCTGCAGGGCCGAGCAGGGGATACAGGCACGGCCCGGCACAGCAGAACTCTGCAAACGCAGCTGCACTGAAGGCAGGACTTCAAGATGCTTGATGAGGACATGCACACAGCCAGTGTTGAGCTGTGCACCCTGCACCAGAGCCAGGTGGCACTTTCAATCTGCATCTGCAAACCGTTTTGTAAACACTGCATGAGTTTGTGAATGCCAAAACACACACCTGCCAGCAGTTCTTTGTATGAGTACAGCTTAAGGGCTTGTGCTTATTTTTATGAAGGAATATGTGGGTTGCTTAAAACCAGAAACAAGACAAAGCAGCTGAAATATTCTTGTGAACACCATTATTTTAGCTATTAGAAACTGCCTACTTTTGTCTTCTGAGCCCACCCCCATCAGCCATAGCTATTTTAAATACGTCATTTTACTTCTATTTTGATCTACTCTGCATCTTACAACAGTGGTTATCTGGTAGAGATAGAAAGCAACATCTGAACAGGCACCAGCTTTTATTTCTATTGTGCACTATAGGTCAAGAACTGAAAGCCATCTGGCTGTACAAGCATAACACATTAAAAATACAGTATTTTGAAACGTAATTGGTACTGATTTTTCCCCCAATACATAAAAGTCTATCTATCAGTTCTATAGCAGTCTCATTTCTCTTCACTTTTCCTTCATGAGCCATGCAGTGCATCAAATTCCTCTACAAACTTTGTGGCTCAAAGTGCAACCTGAAGCAAAACTTGTGTGCCAAATGCCAAGCACTATACCATCTCTTAATATATCTGGAGTGATGTTGGGAGTGAAGGTATGGAAGGTGACAATAATGAGTAAACCTGTCACTTCTAAGGAAGTAGGTACTGCTATGCTATCTCCTGCCACATTTTACATTTCACCTCCCCTCAGAGATGGGAAGGGATCCCCACACTACTTCTCTCCATAAATTTTTCAGTTACCATTATAGTTAGCGTTGATGAAGGCCTAATAATGAATCAAATATGCCTTTCTAATCTCTTACATGGTAAGCCCTTTTGCACAGAGGACAGAAACCAATTACTCAGTGTTTGTCCCCATATTCTACAGAAAACACCTTGTAAAATGCTGTTTGGGTTACTTGAGTGTCATGGCATTAGTGAAGTCTGTTCCACCTTATCATCATGCAGCATCTAAATGTCATTAGTCCTAAAAGAAGTACAGCTTTCAGCAGCTGTCGCTTACCTTACATGCTTCCTTGTTTATCACACCAGAAGCACTGGGAAATGATTTTGAGATGAGTACAGAAAGTTGAATAATGAAAAAGAATCAGTCTTCCTTATTTCTTTTTCCAGAATTATATGCAGTAAGATGAAGTTATGCTGGGTCCTTGGCCCCATTGCCCTTCTCTCCCTTACCTGCAAATAATCAATAAAACACAGTATATTTGATATTATATATGGGACTACTGAACCCATTCTTGATTAGAGGCAAGTGTTGAGGAATGTTTTGATTTGCTCCCTGAGGCAAACTAAAGATGCATTTGTGCTGAAGTATGGCGAGATTTAACAAACAATGCATTGAACAGTCTGCAAAGAGCACAACCCACACTGTTCCCTTTCTATAGACACCTTTGATCTGTCTCCTTTTGCTACATTACCTTTGTATCACTTCTCCAATCTTTTTTCCCCTTCCACAATCATCTGGGTCTTGTCCTTCTGCAGTCCTTAGAACAGCGAGTTTCACTCTCATCTTGCACACAAGTTCAGCACATTCCCTGGTTTCAGGCATAGCAACAGTTAAGGTCAATTTAACTGTTTGAAAAGGTCTTTTGCCGACCTGGTGCCATCCAAATGGTTTTCACATCTAATGCTTGTAAAGGGATAATTTTGCTAGAAGAATCTTCTTGCTGCTTCCTCAAGTCTTTTTCTGAAAGGTTACACAGAAGCTTTCCTATAGGCACCATCAGCCTTTCCATAAACCTGCCTCAAGCAGCTGTGCTGCAGTCCCACTCCAGGGACAGGCAGGAACGAATAGTTTCAATTTCTTCCAGGTGGCTCTGCTTCCCTACAGGACTAAGATAAATTCTTCCTGGTCTCCCTTTCTATTTCTGTACCAGACAATGGATATGGCCACAGCCATCTCAGCCATAGGCTGCCCAGTTTAACACTGACACTGTTATAGATGGCCATAATAAAAGGAGTGAGCCAATCTAAATGAATATTTAACAATGAATTTATTAAATTAGCAAGCAGCAAAGTGAGAAAATAGCGCGCTGGGCGGCCGGGGAGCTCTTCTCCACCAGACTCACAAAATGTGCCCATTAGAGCATAGCTTATATAGACTTCCAGCCTCTGGCAAACTTTTTTTCTTTATCCCCCCCTTCTTCTGGTTATCTTTCTTAATGCCCCTGTGCCTCTTGTTGCTGGGTGGTTGTTTTAACCCTCTGATGGTCGTCGAGGCTCAAGTATTTAGTCTTCTTCAGGTTGCTGTCATGCGCAGTACATGTAGTTATCACATTTGGAAAATATGTAATTGGGGAGCGTTTGCACAGTTTTTATCTAGGCCTTCATACCATCCCAAGCAATATTATTTTGTGTAACTTTGAACACCAATTAGTTTTTCTATGTAACAATTTCTCTGTGTAACAATTAGCCTTGAGCGACAATTGATAACCATTTTTCTAACACTTCTACACCAAAGGACAGGAAGCATCAGGCAGATAGGAATATGAGAAAGCAGGTGAGAGAAAGGTAGTTTACCTGTCCTACTAGTAAAAAAATACCTAGTTCTTGTGCTTAAACATTTTAGTACCTGTAAGTAAAGCCAAAGTATCAGAGACCAACAGGAAAGCCAATCTGCTGTAAAACTACTGAGCTTGGGTATGAGCAAGCAAGTGCATGAACTCTGTCCTGGAGAGTTCAACAGTACAAGACAGCTGGAGAGCCAGGCTTGAAAACACGGCCTCCAATACCACATGCATTTGCCTTAAACTTCAGATTGAAGGGGCTGTAGGAACTACTGATGGAAAGAAGAAAAGTGAATTCTAGTTGTAGAGTTTCTCAGTGGCTCCTGTTTCTCCCCAGGTCCCACAGACTCTAAGGCATAAGCAGTGGTAACCTGCTCAGCACATCTTCCATGCACTTCCCACAACCAGAAAACATGCTGCAAATGCTCAAGGAACTGGGTAACTTAAGCAGGTGTAACAATGGATAGGAAGAGATTTCCCAAAGGCTGCTGCTTGAATGCAGTTCAGCACAGTACAATGCTAAGCAAACAGCCCTGACTGCTAGATGGCTGCTCACCACAGCAGTACACTGTCTCAGAATTGTTTAGGCTTTTCTAATGGTTTATTGCTTTCAGTCCAACACAAACACTCTAAACACAATGTGTCAGATTTTACATTTTCCAGAACATCCTTTATGATCATGGGCTTCTCAATTTTCACAATTTAAAGCATTTTCGGTGTCAGAGGCTGTGACTCGTTTGATTTGGGCATCCTGCACAGAAATTTTTTATATTCCTTCCCTTGGAGGATATCATCTTGCACATAACAGAAAGAGCAGCTATACTGGTTTGAGATAGAATAGAGGTAATTTTCTTCACAGTGGCTGTGGCAGGTCTGTGTTTGATTTGTGCTGGAAACAGTGTGATAACATAGGGCTGTTTTAGCTACTACTGAGCAGTGCTTACAGAGCCAAGGGCTTTCCTGCTTCTCACACCACCCTACAAACAAGTGGGCTGGGGTGCACAATAAGTCCTAACATAGGTAAGGATTTCAGCCCATAAAATTAAAAGTAACTATTTACATTTGAACAAAATGGCCCATCCACTAGCCATCCCTCTTTTTTTCCAAATCTTGCCAAAGATTTTAGTGTCTGATACTACAAATATGAATAAAAGCCAGGGACAAGAGGGACCTTCAACCTGAGTTCCTGAGGTGCTATGGTTACTATCCCTACAACACACAGCATTTAAACTTACTAATAAGATTTAAGGTCTTTATTCTAAAAGAAAAGGGAACTGCTCTTTTCTTTTCAGATCTGGAGTTACTTTAGCTATGCCTATTTTTCACTTTTAAATCGAGTCCTAGAATCAGGTGGAAGGGAGCTTAAAGATCACCTAGTTCCAACTCCCTTGCCATAGGCAGGGGCATTCCTGCCCATGGCAGAAAACCACACCAGATTGCTCAATGCCCCATCAAACCTGGCCTTGAACACTTCCTGGGATGGGGTATCCATTTCTTTGGGTAACCTGTTCCAGTGCCTCACCACCCTCACAGTAAATATCTTCACAGAAGAGCAAGAAGAGTCCCACTTAAAAAAAAAAATCTTTTCTTAGTGTAATGAAGTAGAAAAACATAAGAGTTAAGGATGTCCAGTAACCTCCATGTGTTACAAGCTGAGTGAAAACTAAGTTAGCTCTGTTTTCAGTTTTGTTATTGTTTTTTTACCTTTCAGAGAGCTGTGTTGCAGTAAAACAACTCAGATCCTGAACTGTTTCTTTTTGTTAAAGCCTGAAAGATGTTTAATCAATCCTTTTTTAAGAACAGAGCAGGTATCTGACCAAATCAAGAGAGGCAACACCACACCCTGCAATTGTGTTTCTCTTTATAAGCCCTTAGTCTTAATTCTCTCTCTAGAGAACTATGTACAGAATACTGCCACATCTTTTAATTTAAACACAACAGGCAATTAAGAATACAGAAAAAGGACAGCAATAGAAACTAAGGATTGTAAATCACAACGACCAATTTCAAAGTCCTTGGTGAACTTCATGTACCCTACTACACTCTTACTGTCCTAGGAACAGTGGTGTTCAGATGTCTCAGCTGTACCAAGAATGCCAATGCTTACCTTGTCATCACTTGATTTCTATTCCTGAGCTTCCCATGTCCAGAAGAGCCCTTCAATCAGAAGGTTATGACTATAGTCATAAGAGTCAATATAAGGTACACCTTAAAATTTTCAATAAATGTACAAATCATTTATTTAAAATTCAAAACTCAGAGATACAAACAAAATACTTAAGAAATAATAAATCCAAAATGTAAACACTTATAGAAAATATATGAACTGTACCAATTTAACCACCCACCATTCTTCACAGAAAACAGCAAGAAATAGAAAGACAAATCAATACCCAATTGTTCCTTTTTCTCAAATTATAGTTTAGAGGTAGAATACGTCCATAAAAGTCTCAAAAACTTTAATTCTGTAGAATTATGCTACAAATTAATTTTGCCCATATACTTATAAATGTAATGATGCCAGAAAAAAAGATTCATACTGAGAGCTGTTGTACAATAAAATTTGGCATGGCACTTTCCAAGAGATAAAGCACCTTTCCTGATACATAGTGGTTTATGTTTTTGCAAGAAAGGAATCCTATGCTCTTTCCATTACTGACAGAGAAAACACTTAAAAATAGACAGAGTCCCAACTTTTTGGTAGACATATAGAAAGCAAATGTTTCTGAGTAACTTGTCCTAGAAAGCCAATCTGGGGGGGAAAAAGAGTCTAACTATTAAAAGAAGATATTTTGAAAGGCTTTATGAATACTTGATGCATACTTATTTGGGTGGCACAGTCACCAAGGGAGGGACAGGGGAGTTAATACAACAGGAGAGGGGGGAAAAAAAGTGTCTTTTCCACTAGCAGGGGAACTGACCAGTTTTTACATTTTACTGTCAATCAGTCAGTCTCCCCTACTGCTGCAATTCTATCCTCTCAGGAAAAAGTGTGTCTGTGTGAGACACACTAGAACATCAAGTACTGTAAAAATTACCCAGGTAATCTCAAAGGAACATATATTCCATTTTTGTTCATCAGATAACCTGCCAGAAGTAAAAGCAAAAATTGGAATTCTTCAGACAATATATACAAATTCATCAAAAAAAACAGGACCAGTTTGCAAGCTCAAATACAAACATTATTCAGAAAAAAACAAACTTTTTTTTATACAGAGACTGGCTGCTAAATGCATTATTTAAACCACTGCATGCAAATAGTAGAACCTATGGTTGTTTAAGAAACTTAACTATCAAAAACTGTTAGGCTTCTGCAATTTAGTATAGCAAGGACCTTCTCAAGTATTTGCTGAAGGACATTTGTGGTTCAGAAGCAGCAAAATAAAATTTTCAGTCTTAATGCCTTCTTGCTTTATGGAACCATTTGCCTCAGCTTTCAGAAAAAGAGGCAAAAGAGTAATTTCTGCCACAGACTAGCTGAAAATAGGCTTGCATGTGCCAGCTATCTCATTTGGGGCAAATTGTGTGGTGCATTTTAAATAGTCTGAGCTATATTTATCTGATTTTTTCCCAAAGCAAATTAAAGAAGTGTTTGAACTGTACTCACGGCAGAGCTGGCAATATCACCTGGCAAATAACAAAGTTATCTCTCTCACTAACTCTCGAGGATCAACACAGGACAAAACACAAGAGATAAGCTTTTCTTCTACAAAGTACATTCTTCTGCTGAACATGAAGCCTTGCAAAAGGAAAGAATACAATATTAACAAAGGAAAGTTTCAGATATATTCTAGGCCTTCCAATTCCTTTATGAAATTACCATCACCTCCAAAGGAAAACTGTGCATCCCTATCTAACTAAAAGAATATTATATGCCTAGATTAAGGAAACTTAAACAAAAATGAGTAATCGCTAAGCCATATATTAAACTATGACACTTCCACATCATGATTCTTTGAGAGCTCAAAACAGGGCTGAAAGAAGACAATTTTAAGTATACATCCAGTTTTATTCCTTACTTTTCCATTGTATCCCTCTTTACATCTTTCCCTGTATGTATATGACCATTTTAATGGTCAGGATGAAAATATTTTCTGTATATACAAACTAATTACATTTAACTCTGCAAAAACTAATCCAAAACTTCACTATTCTGTGATTTCTCTATATTTAGGCAACTCATCTTCTACCACATGCAAGATGCTTTTCAGAACATTAGAAAAAATTTTCTAGTATTTCACTGTTTCCCAAAAAAAGTAAGATAAAGCTGAATATTTGTCTGTACATGCTTCACTGGACCTGCATAAAACCATTTTTGGATATACAGGTTACACATTAATAAGGACAACAGCTGACCTCGGCATTAGTTGAAGTAAGTTGCCTTGTCTTTGTGCTTACAAGTCCTAATAAGAAAGGAAATGTCAAGAAATATCTAGGGCTTCCACAAGTAATTTATTTGCACCAAGTTTTCCCCCTCTGACAACTCCAAAATTAAAGTTGTTCCACCTGTAACTGTGCAGCAAAAGTGACAATCCAAAACAGCAAAACACATATGCTCCCTCAGTGTCTCCAGTAAGTGAAACACTGTTATCCAGGTCTAGTTTCTCCCAGGTCTTGCAATAAAGCATTCTGCCATGAAAGAGAACTTTTTTTTACTGTATTATCACAACTGACCACTGCCTCCAGAGTGCAAGATCCAACAACTGTTTCACAGACTGAAATAATTCTTCTCCCAAAATCCAAATCTTTGAAGTTTGGGGGTTTTTATATGACATATTGACATTCAAAGAGCTAAGTCTTATGAACTGCAGATCCCCAAGCATGGCAGATTTAGAGCCAAGTTCAGCACCTTCAGAGGACAAGGGTAAGATCCTGTAGGCTACACACTGCTTTGCCCAGGTTATCAGATGTTGTGATACATTAATGCACCTGTGCCATTTTTAACACCCAACCACAACTGTGCTCTAAGATCTAAGCTTGAATATGGTCATGCTACAAACGTGCTGTAACTACATTCAGTTAGAAAGACAGCATATTAAGAACCTACCACCTCAGTTCTGGGTTTTCTTTAATGCTCCCATATATCAAGGCACAGGCAGAGGTCAGCCTGACTGCAGAGACAGCTCTGGAGAAACTGGTGCTCACTTCTTTAGAGTGGGGAAAAAAGAGATGATGTCTACTCCATACACAGAGGTAAGCTTTATTCTTCCAAGATGAACTTCACCGCTGGGAACATGGCTGGTACAAGTCCAATATACCATTTATGTTCTAAATAAAGGATATTTTGAGTTCTCAAGCAGATTCTGGCCTCATACCAAACTCCTGAGTAGTGGCAAATTTCAGCTTGGAACCTAAAGCAAACATGCAACCAAAGCTTTCATGAAAACGAAATTATTTTACATGGTAATGTGGCCATTAGAGTAATTTGAAAAGAGTGCTAGTAGGTTTTAGTGACACCATAGCACCAGAAGTTAACATCTGGATCCAGAAAAGTACAATAAGCATGTGTCTTTGTAACTGAGAAGTAAACATTAGTAAATTACTGCAACACTGGTTTTCCAGTACACATTGCAAAATGCAGCATCAGCAAACGCAACTGACCCCTGTAAATCACAACATCAACTTTTATTTCACTAGTGTCCATCACAAATCACATGGCAAAACAGATTTCCCTTGTCACTGTTAAAGTACACTAAGATACCTGATCATTTTCCATTAAAAAACCCTACATAGCAATGGTTAGTAAGATACAAACCCTCCTGCTTTCCCAGTGTTTAAGTGGAAAGCATAGCCTAGGTATCTCAGCATATTTGCTAACAGGAAAGAAATACAACTTTTTATCCACGTCTAATTAAAATGTCAAATACTGGACACAGAGGGGAAAAAATACAACCAAAAACCAACAGAGATATCAGGAAATAGTTTTAAGTCATGGCATTTGCTTTTAGTATTTATACCTGTAGATAGTTGTGATCCATCAAACACACTAATGTCTTGAAAGCCATGCAAATCCAAATCCCACAAGGACATTAGTATCCTTGTGGACCAAACATATGCCACCAAGTCTGCTGCTGTAACCCAGCAGGACAGTCTTGGAAATTATGTTCCCAAATCACATGCCCTTCTGAAATTCTTATTTAGTCCTGGTTACTACTGGTTCCATTTTAAGTCTTACCTGAGAAGGCACAGAAATTCAACCTCGGGGCAAACAAAGGTCAAGGCTTGTTAGAAGGTCCCTGAGGTCTCTCTCCTGTAAGACCTTGTTTCAGTGTGGATGTAAATGATCTATTTCCTTGCCAGCACCTTCAAGTTATTTACAAAAAAGTCACTGACTTGGACACCGGTTTTCTGATACACTGACCAAGTTACTCTTGTTAAAGTCAAAAGAAATCTGAAAAGCAACTTTTCATCTTTCTCAGCAGGCTGTATCCTGCCTATGACAGGATTTACCACCTGTATTGACTCCATTTCCATTTCTTCAAATATTGTTTGCTTTTCTTTGCAAAATAAGAACTTAATCTTTGCTTGCAGGGAAAAAAATAAACAAATACTTACTAGCACATTCACCAAACTGAACTTACAGCAAACATTACCACTACCACCATCCACTGCCCTCCAATCCTCAGAATTAATTTAATGGAGGCCAGTTATTAGGATACCAGTTTTATGTTTGAAAATAAAGTGCATAATGATTGTCACTGAGAACTTTGCTGATTTCAGGTTAGTGTAGTTAGTGTCAATCCTCAGCAACATCAATAAAATAGTAATTACAACATAAATTCATAACATGAGTAAAAATCTGAAACAGCACACATGAAAAATAAGTTTTGTATAAACAGTAAAAAGAAAGAGAAAGTTAAATGGATGTGAAAATGATCCTATTATACAGCTATCCCAACATGCAGCATCTGAAATGAAGAATCACAGTCTGTTTGTTTCCCTTCTATTATTCCTGAATTCAGTTTGTATCTTCCTGGTGGTGTCTGACAGATTTCACCTTGGATAGGGGAAGATGTGTCTTGAGGGAGCTCTACTGTGTCAGAGGAGGAATCTTGGCTTTCTGCTGACACAGCAATTTGTAGACAGCTGCTCTCCAGTTCTTCATTGCAATCTGTGTCTTCATCAGCCTCTTCCAGCTGCTGAACAGATTTTAAATACTGTTGTATCAGTCCATTGTCCTGCTCATTACAAGAGCTCTCTTTACTTTGCCCACACTCCCCAGGGCCATCCTCTACATCTGAAGAACATGCTAAATCACAATTGCCACATTCTTTGATGGTTTCCATTGAAAGGGAGCTCTCAGTTCCTTCAGCTAAGCTCTTTTCAGAGCAACAGAGGTCACTGGCATGAGTCTGATCAGCTGCAGAAGAATGAAAGCCAGAATCTGGGAACTGCAGCAAAGACTTTTCCTGAAGATCATCCTCATTAGCTGGAACTAACAAAGCAGAACTAACAGCTGGTGGGGTTTCTTGTTCCACTTTGGATGACTGAATAGGTGGTTTGGATGAACATAAAGTACTGGCTGAAGGGATCCCACCACCACCCAAATTCTGCATCACTGAAAGCTGCCATTGTTGAAGGGATCTAACCTGTAAAGTATAAAGAAAAATTCATTATAAAATGCAGCTGAATCTATTTTGATTTCTAGAGGACTTCTTGCATTGACCAACCAAGCTCCAGTATAAAATCCCAGACCAAGCGACAAACAAAAGGTTTCCTATATCTTTAGAGAAATTTTGTTTTTCTCACTGTGACATCATGGCTTTTAAACCTACATGCCAAACACTGACAGAGCACACAAGCACCCAATTCAAGTACCTGAAGAAAAAACAATCTGTTCTTAAAACCACAAAGGATTTATCTGTTTTTAAGAAAGCAGCCTTATTTTTGGAAGAAAAGATTATAAAAAGGTGTATTAGTAACCTTCCTGCCTCAAAAATTAGTTGCTCATAAGCAACACAGCTTGACAGAATTTCATTTGTTGTGGATATTGGATATTTACCAGTGACATCATTCTTCACAGTTTTGTTTATGTTTATTTAGCTTTTTTTGCATTTTGTCTTACTTCTCACACAAGGCCACAATTTAGTCTTAATAATAAAACCAGTGCTCTTGCACTGGTTCTGAAGGTTATTTTCCCCCACAATATCAGTATAGTAGACAACACAGCAATAAGATTCTATTAAACCCCTCAAATCATCATTGGAAAAACTGAACCATATTGACCATCTCTTCAGGATCTACAGGAAGAAATAATGTAAATTCACATATAAGCAGATTCAAATTCCAAATTCACATTTAAGCAGAAAACCAAGAGGACTAAAATTACTTACCTGGTTCCAAAGAAATTTGACAGCTTCCTCCTGTACAAGCTTCTGCATTTTATCTTCCTCTCTTTCTTTTCTTAGTCTGCAGAAACACACATCCAAAATATATGCAGCTTAAATAAGCAACATTTGGGTAACAAGAGCAAGAACACATAAAAATGCCTATTTATGTAACACTTTTGAAAGATACAACAGAGCCTAACATTAAAAAATTACTGCAGTCTGGCTTGCCATAAATACCCAGCTGCTGACTTCAAGTTTCTTCTTCAGTTACATTTAAATTCTGCTTCGTTTTACTGCAGCACATTTGTTGGCTTGGCAATAACATGTCTTTTTGTAAACTGAATCTGAGCTCTTTTTTTTCCTGTACAACTATCACCCCACACACACCAAATAGTATTTCTTAATTTCAGATTATGCTGTCCCCACTGATACATGGATGGAGCATGATGTGTAAGCACTGGGAGTTTCTAGAAATTCACTGAGCACTTGATTCACAGAACTTTTGTCACTTGTGATAGTGAAGAAAAATAGCCTGTCACTGACAGATCCAGACTGATCCAGAAAGATATTAAGTAAACATAGAATTTTTATCTTACAAATTGAGGAATTTTCACCATCATCTTCTCCAAACATGGAGTCACGAGATCAAAAATTAAAACAGAACTGGAGTCACATTTTAAAATTGTATATACAAGGTAGAGGAAATTCTTGATTCTTGAGGACACTTGATTTATACTCTGTAATTGCGAGGAGACAAGTAAAAAAAAATCCCACTCAGCAATTTCTATTTTGAAATATGCAAGTCCTGCTAATAGAGGAACAGCAAAATGCATTCTAATCCAATCCACTTATAGAAAGCACTTTGAGAGTATGAATATAGCTACGTGCTTACCAAGAGGAAGTGATCCAGTAACGTAATCAGTTTTATGTTTCTCATGCTAGGTTCTACTGTGAGTAGTTATATCAAGGTCCACCTATAGCTGTTCTGAAATACTCTGGAATGATGGTTACATCCATAGAGATTTGAAAATAGCATTATCTCAACTCACTTTTCTATTTCAGCTGTTAAGCAAATGATGTGCTCCTGCATTCTGTTTAGTCGAATTTCATTCCGCACTTCCTTGGCTCGAGGATGGTGGTTCCTCGTGTAAAATCCTCTCCACGAAGCTTGAAGCTTGGTAGCTGCTTCAGTCATCCTCTGCAGTTCAGCTGCACCTTGATCAGCTGATGATGCAGCTTGCACAGCCAGTGAACCAGACCTTTCTTCAGTAATCTGGTCAGGACAAAGAGTTTTTACTCCTGATTCAGCACCCAATGAGGTGCTGGGGTGACTGAACAGAACTTGCCCTTCAGAGACCCCTAAAGAGCTGCCAGTCTTTGCAGCCAGGCCAGCTGTTACTGGATCAGGAGCAGGCACCTGCAGGATTTCTTTGATATTCTCTTGTGTTTCCACCCTTCCTGCTGCTCTGTTAGGGTGCTCTCCTGTAACAGACAAAGCTTTTTGCTTGTTAGTTCTTTCCCTACTATTAACACCTCTCACACATTCAATCACTGTATCATCATCATCATCTTCTAGGCCCAAACTGATTCCATGTAGCTTCAGGTCTGCAGAAGCAGGAGACACTGGTGACAATCCTGAAGCAACTGGCATGAAAGTAGATTCTGAGGATAAAAGGCTGTTGTTTAGTTTGTCTTCACCTGTCTGTACATCTTCAAGGTGTAGCTCCTTGGGAAAGCTGCTTTCATGAGGAAAAGTGTTCTTTTCTGCATAAGAATGATCATTGTCTGCACTTGGTCCAACCCAAGAATTCCTCTGGATGACTGGTTCTAGATAGAAAGCCACATTATAGTGTTAGAGTATTTCAGTAATAGTAATGGTTTGTTTAATTCACAGGGATTCCCAATTTGGTTTTGACAGCACCTGGGTGGGTAAGCCGTTAGTAATGATGAGCATTATTTCTGTATCAGGACAATACTTACCACAGTAACATTCAAACTTGGCAAATACAGGAAATTGAACAAACTGCAATTCTTTGGTGAATAAACTTGTATAAAATGGAAAAGTCAAAGTAGTAACTCCAGCTTGTTGGATTGGGTTTTTCACCTAACCAGCCTACTACCGTTTCAAGACACAAATAAGGATGGACTGGATTTTTTTTTAGAAACAAAGTATAACTTCAGTTGAGAAAACTGAAGATCAATAAAATAAAACACTAACAGGGCTTTGTTCTGAAATTCCTTCCACAAAGTTACCTATGTTCAAAAGAAAATCATTAATTTCCACAGGTTAGATTGCAGGGGTAGATAAACTACTTACCCTTTTCAAGAACCATCTGTGATGGCTGGGCCAGGCCACTGTGTTCATGAGCAACTGGCAGCGTTTTGCTGGGAGCAGAAGATGTAGGGGGTTCCTCATTTTGGTTTTCATGCATCAACTGCCTCTGGTGGAGCCTAAGCACAGAGTGACAACAGATTTTATGTTTCTTTTAAACCTCCTTTTGTACAGGAAACATTTGAAAGACTATGAAATATTTCAAAAGAAATGACTGATCAAAACATTCTAAACATGAGGGTAATTATGCAGACTCTTATATGCACAAGACACTAACAGGACTACTCACAAAGCAGGGGACTGCAGTCTTTTCCTGCTCCCCTTTCTCCTTTCTTCATTACATGTACCAAAAAAAAAGAAAAAAAAATAAAGAGAGAAAGAGAGAGAGAGAAAACCCAACATGCCATTCTGACTATAAACTGAAAAACATAAGGTATTTCTACACACAAAGAAGGCATGCAGGTATTTTAAGTGTCTAATGTGGAATACATCATGCATGTAGGTATAGAGGAGTTTGAGGAATGGTGGGAATATCTTTTACATTTCAAAGTGAGTGAATCAAGGAATGGGTGCTCCTGTTATTAACAGCCCAAAATCCTAGTACAAATCAACAAATATTGCCAGAAAAAAAAAAGGTGATCCTTTACAAACTCAGAGAATGCACAGGTTGTTTCAGCCCAGCTAAATTAGAAGATCATGAGGCAGGGATCAAACTGTCCTATAAATCATATATGGATGTGCATATATACGGGTGATGATTTAGGGGGATTGCTTTTTCTGCTAGGGTTTTTTGGCATGGCTGTTGAGTTTTTTTAATTTTTAAAGAGTTATATTTAGCAGAACAACTTCCTGAATTTTCCCCAGATACATGTGAATGCCAGAGCACTTAGCTAGATGCACCTTCTCAGAAGCAACTACATTTCTATAATTTCCTCCTGGAGGCCAATCTACACTTGAAAAGTAGGCAGTAACTCCTTCCAGATACTCCCAAGTTTCTGGCCCTTTTGATGAGCTATCCTTCTGCTAAACACAGCACTTTTTTTTTGCTTAATTTTTAACCACATTATGCCACCTAGGTAGCCAGCTCCTGAGAGATTAATCTTCTGCTCTTTCTGAAAGAAAAAGTTCCTCTATAGGTCATGTATTGCTACGTTTTCTTCTAACCAAAATTATTTCACCTTTACATGGATGAAAAATGCAGCATCTCATCTACTTTGCACAGACCTTTGCAAAACAGCTACTGCTGGCAGAACCAGCAGGCTCTGCAAAGGCCTCAACTGACAGACCTCAGATGCCAGATACAGATGGACAAATGCATCACTGGGAACAGTGTCCCTCAAAGGACAACCTTAACTTTAAAACAAAGAAAGAACATCCCAGCAACAAAAAAGTGGCTAAGACACCAGCATACCACAATAGCCCTCATTTACAATTAGAACAAAAGCTAAGCTCATCATAAGTTTTCACCATTTTTGTGTAGCAAAAAAATAAAAAATCCAGTACATAGTCTGTTGATTTTAGTCACAGTTCTAACACTTAATTACCTTCAGTGTCCTACAAAACACAGACTAAAAATATAAAGAATTTTCCCCTAGGTGGCCCAGAAAGCAGGAAAACATTCCTGCTGCTCCCTTGCCTTGCCTCTCATTCCCATTTAGGCCACATCCCATACCTTCATTACACTTTGCATTCCCAGCCCTCACTGTTGCTTCAAAATACTTTGCTTCAAAATAGTAAGAGCAAACTCTTATTACATCTAACACATCAGATATATAATGATGTTGTCAATCACATTCTCTAAGAATGAAACTAAGTTCTCACCTTTGCTTACTCAGTATTTTTTCCAGTTTGGCATCCTCTTCAGTCTGGAGTCCATATGCAGATATGAGAGGACATACAGTAGCCAAGTACTGAACTAGTTGAACATGCTGCCCAGGTCGATATGCCCTTCCTTTCCCTTGACTGTAGAGCCATTCTGCTTTCAAACTGTTAGGAAGGGGGGAAATGGCTTTAAAACCTTTAATGATTGGCATAAAACCAGTAACTCTGTTTTCACTGCTGTTCTCCTAGTGGCTACTCAAGAGCTGATCTACAAATCAAGCAAAATTTGGAACATGTGCAGTGCCCAAAGGAACTGGGAATGTTGCTACTAGAATATCATTACCAGAACAATGAATAAAATATTCACTCACTTCAGCATCGATGAAACAAATTGAAAAAAAACCACTTGTCCAAAACTGTACAATCTTTGCTTTGTGTATAGTCTTTGAGCACTGAAAATACATTTGTATCAATGAACTTATCAGCAAAGCTTTCACAGAAACAGAGAAGTTCACAAAACCATGCAAAATAGACAAAGAGAGCAAATCTTGGTAAAAGTATTCAACAAGTGTGGTTTTTACACTAAATTAATTTCTGCCCAAGACTATATAATATAATACATCTACATACAATACTACAGTTATTATGGAAAACCCAATTAGTCATGAAAAGAAGTTTAGAATTCTAAAAGGCAATTTTTCAGGAAAGTCATAACATGTTATGGTGAAACAGAAACACCTTGGACCAAAAAAAGAGCACTTTTTTATTTTAGTAACAGGGAAAAAAGGACATTCGTTCCTAGAAATATATTCATGCCCTGGACTAGAATGTGCTTATTCTGGAGAATACTTATGCTTGGATGGTCAAGAACTTTGTCATGCAGATATCCTATATATACAATAAGCACAGTGATACAGTAACAAGTGATTTTTGAGCAAAATAATATTGAACTAATTGATAATGAAAAAAAAAGCCAAATCTAGAAATGCACATGCAAATAATGCTCTTTATACAAGGGCATGTTTGAGCTTCCCCCAAACAGCTTTAACACCTGTGGATTGCCACATTCTGCAAAGTCAAAGGTGCTGTAAAGAAAGGGAACCAGACTACTGATTAATTGCTACCACAATTTTATTTTGTGGAAGTGCTTATGAGAGCTGAGCAACAAAACAGCAGCTTAACTTCATAGCTCCATTTAAACAAACTAGTGGTCTTACATAACTATTCCTGTGTAACAGACAAAAAATTTAACTAAAGCAATTTAAGCTTAGCCAACTTAACTTAATAATTTTAGAAATTTAATAAAACTATTACTTCACCTTTCCTTCTGAGAAATAACATATCCATCAAGAATTTTAAGATTCAGACACCAGCTGACAATATAAGGCCTGTAGTCAAAGCCAGGGACAGAAGGTGTGGCCATCACACAAGGATTGTTCATAATTGACAGCTGTTCCAATTGGCGAAGAGGAGCCAGGAAAGAAACCTGGAGAAAAGAAGATACATTTGTTAACTGAACAGAACATACCACATTTCATCTTGCTACAGCTGGACAGCTCATGCAAAACAATGGAATGACAAATAAATCAAAAATCACATTTGATTTTTGAACACAAAGGACTACAAAGGACCTTCTATCACCTTGATAGAACTACTGCCATTTCCCATTAATTCTTCCATAAGTGCTATTAATCCTTGGAAAGTATTACCTTTTCTTAAAATTCAGGAATGGGGCTTCATACACAAAGGCATGGTACTTCTATGCTTCCAGCTTACTACAACTATTGTTGGATTTTGAAAACAAACAAACAAAAAAATCAAACAAACAGGTAAGCCAAAAAACTGGAAAATCCCTGCCCTGTTCTGAAGAGAAATGATTGCCAAAGTTTTCTTCTGACATGAAATCCCAACTAAGAGTTTTGGCCACAACTTATAATAAACAAACAAAGCAAAAAAAAAAAGACAAAAGTCACAGGCAGATTATTTGTTCTTCTTACACAGTGTTTGAAAAATAGGTCAGTGGCAACAAGCACTCTGTTCTAAACACAGCAGCTGCAGAAGCTCTCTGCAGGAGTTATAATCAGCTCAGCTTTCAACTTTCAGACAACCACAAAAGATAGAAATTTAGGCATAAAAGTAACATCCATGAAAAATATAAAAACATAACAGAAAAAAGGCAGTTTCTTTCCAGACTAAATTTTAAAAGCTATCAATCACCTGGCTTGTGCAGCTAATGCAAATACAATTTTTACATATAAACAATTAAACCATTAAAAGCTGGGTTGTTTCAAAGAAGAGAGCCTATTTTCAGTTACAACCTCAAAAAAATTGTTCAACTTCCTTCTTTCAGTCTACCTAAAGACAAGGTGATCTATTTTCTATAAATTACCTCATTTAAGTCTCTGATTTCATTTTCTGCCAAAGAAAAAACAGTCAAACTCTGAGGTAGGCAAACAGGGGCAGTGCGAAGTGAAGTTATAATATTTCCATGTAGCAACAGAGTCTATAAAATAAAAATACAATGATGAAATGAATGCTTGATCAAAATCCACAGATTTATTTTTCAGGTATCACTTGACAAAAAGGCAAAAGAGCTATAAATAAGGCTTTCTGGCCACAATTTCCAAAAAATGTATCTGGAAACATTTTTCTCTACAGTGTGCATGCCAGAAGATTTAACAGTATGTTTCATCTTGATTCATGATAGGAGAAAAGAAAACAAAGAGCTATAAAGAAGATATAGCCATCATATCTTTATCAAAATCATTAGAATGGCTATAGAAAAATCACTGCCTCAGCTCCTGCAACTTGAAAACAAAGATGAGAATTCTCATCTGCTTCCCTCTAGAGATTACAGTTAATTAATTAAAATGCTCTAAGAGCTAGCATTCGAATAGTTAATGTCTAAAGGCAGCAATTTTCAAAGCAAATTTCTTTATGTATAAAGAACATAATAAAAACAGAGATAGAATAACACCTACCTTCAGGGAGGTAAGCTTGGAGAGATCACCTAATTGAGCTATGTTATTGTCTGACAGATCAAGATGCTGAAGAGACAGACAGGAATTGATTTGTTCAATGACCTACAAAAAAAACCCCAAACAAGTCAGTTACTCACAGCAACTCTTTTTTACACATTAAATAAAACCAGGTATCAAAAATTATAAATTGTTTTGAAAGATAAAAAGACCCAGTAACTATGTAACACAAAATTTTTTAATTCTTTAATTTTTTAAAGACAGTAATTATTTTTCCTGTTTTGGAGACTATTTCCTTATTTTCATTTCATTTTGATATCAAACCTTTTACTTTTTCCTAGACAATTCTACTCTAAAAGCTACCCTCTTCTATTTCATAAGCCAGTAGACACAAAACATTGTTGTCCCAACCAAAACATATTAAGATTTCTTTGCAGCATTATCCAAATACTAAATACTTTACCTTAAGGTTATTTCCTGCCAAATTCAGCCATTCAAGGTGCACCAAATCCTTTAGCCCTTCCACGTAGCCAATACTGTTATGAGGCAAGTTGAGCACCCGGAGCTTGGTCAGTTTTGCTACCCCCATCATTCGCACCAAACGGTTGCTGGCCACAGACAGCTGTAGACACACAAAAAAAACTTTTTACTATGCAGACAGAGTAAGATTTTACTTCCCATAGTTAAACATCTACACCAACAGATACTTGTTCAATTTACATATTTCATTTTCAAGAAAATAACACAGATATAAAACCTGCAAGAGCCAGGAAATTAACTACTGATCAAACAATGTAAGTACTCACAGCTCACTCCAAACTCAAAAGGAAATCCTCCTAGCAATAGCTAAAAAAAGGAAAATGAATGAGGAATTGTGTCATATGAAAAGAACGGTTTAATATCAGAATTGCCAATTCATTGTGCTAATTGTTGCCCCCTTCCTGGTGCAAAATTGCACTTACTATCAATATGGCAGAGGACAAAATGCATTTCACACAATTCCCAAAGTCCCTGTGCTAACAGGACTGTAAACCACAAACTTTTTAAAGGGTAAATCCTGACTAGACATACACTTCAATAACATGATCACCAAGCTGGCACTGCAGTGAAGGTTTGTTGTAGCAACAAACCCCACCTCTGCCAGTTCAGTATAGCTGGTCGTTAGGAGTTATCAAGCAGCTTTCAGTCTATCCAGAAGCACTTTCAGTGATAATACAAAGTTATTTTTAAGGTTACAAAGCTCATGTACTCAAAAGCTAAGAAGTATCAAAATTTGAGTTATCAGTGACTTTTCTGAGTGTTCTTATGATGTCACTTCCCCGTTAGAATTTATTTAGCTCATTTTTAGTTACCCCGGTAATTCACAGAACAGTCTCCTCCACTATCAGCTGCACACCTCCACTGAAAGCAAAGCTTTCTACTTTAGTTAGCAATCCTTTATTTTCCTCTGAAGACAGTAATTGTCTACGTTACTTCAATTACATAATACAGCCTGAAGGCAGAAGATATGAACATCACAGTACCACTATTCAATAACAATTTCAAATCAAGTAACACTGACCTGCATCAGATTCCTGCATTTCTCCAAGTGTTCCAATTTAATTATTTGATTTTTGTCCAGAATCAGAGTCTGAGCATCACAGGGCAAGGTGGGACCCAGTTTTTGCAATCCTTGACCAGAGCAGTTGATTAACAAGCCTTAGAAGAAAAAGGATAAAAAACAGAAAACAAACAAACAAACAAAAAAAAGGCACCATGAAGTTTATATACATGAACATGTGCTGGAAAAGCAGGACAAGATAAAAAGATTTGTTTCATAATAGATGCAGATAATTTGGAAAAACAGATTAACTTTTTTTCTATGTAAAACTGAAGCAAATTAATTCAGCTCAAACACTTTAAGAGTAACTGATCCAGTTACTGGAAGATATACATATCAGACACTGTCCCAGTTAAGAACTCTGGCAGAATTCTGGGAAAGTCACAACAGATCCTTTGAAGTGAGATGGCGCAAGATTCTGGTAGCTAAATTTAAATGTGTGATCCTCAAAACCCCAAATTTAAAAAGAACCTAAATTTCAAAATTCTTCAGAGAATTTAAGTTTTGAGCAGCTTAACAACTAACTATGTGTAAGCACTCTATCTAAACTAAGAAACCATTCATGCAGCCACACTACAGTAATGGAGGCATTGGGAGGAACAAACTGCAAATAGGCTAGCATACCATTTACTCAATGCAACACACAGTTCAAATGTTCCATGCAAAAACGGTTACTACACAAAGTTAAAAGGCAAACATTTGCCATCTACAGGGAGCTTGAATCACTGGGTACCCAAAGTGACATCTGATAATCATAATAATTTTCATACATTAAGCCTCTGCTGTGTATTTGATGTACAAACATTACTGTAGTGCTTCTTGTTCTTTTAATATCTGTTCAGTAAGTAATGCTTGCTTTTTCAGCAACATACCCCAAAATAGTGTTCTCACTCTAATATGCTGCACGTATTAATATTACATTTTACAGGTTTTTAGAATTTAGTTATACCATGGATGGAGACAAACTTTTTTTATGCATCATTTTGTCAGCTGGAGAACACGCATTTCTAAAAAAGATGTCTGATGATATTTATTATATTTCCATTGTTTTTTCAAATCCATGGTTGCCCCAAGAGCTTTGGAGAGCAGCAAGGCAGGATGAGCAACCATCATACTCCTGCCTTTGCACATTCAGGGAGAAAGTACCACTTGTTTCTCACTTGTTGCAGAAGTAGTCATTTCTGCAACCACTTAGTCACTTTAACTGACCAGACAAACTCTGCATCTGCTCATTCATCCAAGGGTTTGTTACAAAAATGCACAGCTGGCCCCTCCAACCTAGGAGAGAGGCAAGGACCCAGAGTACTGAATTCCAAGACTAAACCTTTTATTCATGTGCATGAGCCGTCTCATTCAAATTGGGGCACTTGGAATGTGGCTTTACACATGGTTCTCATAGATTCCAGGCATTCAGTGTGATCCAATAGCTACTTAATACAATCATTTGCAAAGAACCTGTATTTCTATGGCGACATCATCCACCTGCTTCTCTATTGAACTAGACATCCCTGCAGTCAGACTTTCGATAATCACTCCTCCATGATGCCAGACAAAGGGAGGTTTTCACAGAGGTGTTAAATGAGTGAGGGTGCTGGTGTTATCTCCCTTGTCTGGGGGGTATCCTTTATGAGCACCTTCAAGATTCAGAGAAGCACACGTCCCTCTTTCAACATCATCTGTCCTTCTCCTCGTTTGCCTGTTTAGGCACGGCAGTTCAGTATACAGCATGAATTATATAGCCATGTATAACTCAATACGATTCCATTCTATAACAACTCATTGACCTGCGGAACGAGATTTTCCTAGCAGGCTTTCAGGACCCAGGAGAACATTTCAAAATTGCTTATTTCTCGTTTAGCAGGAAGCAAAGATCTACACCTTCTGAAGTGGCGCTGTCTGCAAGACCTCACAGACCTCGCCTCTAGTGAAAACGGGCCCTATACCTTTCAAATCCCGGCCTGTAAAGGTACTACAAGGCTGCGGGATGCTCCAGCACGATGGACAGCCGCTCCGTCCTGCTCCGAGCCAGAGGTGCTCCTCAGGGCTGGAAGCGGTGCCCACTCGGCCTCCCTCGCTCCGCGCTGCCCCGGCCGCTTCCAGCCCCACGGGGCCTCAGGGGCCGGCTGAGAGCGGGGCCAGGGGAGCGGCCGAGCCGGCCCTTCACCCCGAGATGAGGACGCGCCGCCGCTTCCGCAGTGCCGAGCCCCCTGCGCCCCTCCGAGCGCCACAGCGCCTTCCAGGAGCCGCAGCCCCCAACATCGCGGCTCCCCGGCCCGCGGCACCTGTCCGAGGCTGCCCTTACCCGCTCCGGCCGCCTCATCCCCCGCCCTGGCCGCAGCGCCAGCTGCCGCCATGCCCCGCGCTTGACAACACCGCCAGGCAACAGAGCGCCAGGCGCCGATGGGCCGGGCCGCTCCACCACAGGAGCGCCGCGCCTTTTATGCTGGGTAGAGCTGCGGGTCCCGCGTCCGAGGCTGCGCCGGGATAGCCCGGCCGGGTGAGCGCTCTGCGAAGTCTTCGCGGCGCGGCACTGCCCGACACTGCCCTGCCCGGCCCTACCCGGCCCTGCCCTTCCCTTCCCGCTCCGCTCCCGTCGGGCCCCGCGCGCCGCTCCCGAGACCGCCTACCGGCGTCGCCTCCGCCTCTCCGGCCCCTCGAAGACGCCGCCATCATGAAGTGAGGGCCCCGTCCACCACTATCCGGGCGCATCCACCGCGGGGAGGCCGCCGCCGGGCCCCGGCTGCCTCCCCCGGCACCCGCGCCCTCCCCTAACTCTTCTCTCCCGCGCAGGGTCGAGCTGTGCAGCTTCAGCGGCTACAAGATCTACCCGGGCCATGGTCGCCGCTACGCCCGCACTGACGGGAAGGTGAGGCCGGGGCGAGCCCCGCGGGCGACGGGGCAGGCGGGAGCGGGCCCTGCGCCCGGTAGAGCGGGCGGGCGGTGCGCAGGGAGCAGAGGCCGCGCATTTGGGGCTGTCCGGAGACTCTGGTAGGGTTGATGTGGCGTCTGCCCGAGTCGCTGGTAGTGAACCGTATGAGAACAGCATTGCTGTGCAGGTGCCGTGGCTGCTCCGCAGGAGATCCGTGCCGTGCTGTAGCTTGGGGTTGGGTTTTAGAATGCAGTTTCCAAAGGGAGTCTTAGAGCAGCAGGTATAAAGTAACGAAGTTTTGTAGAAAACGCTGCCTAAACGTCCTGCATCAAATGCTAAGATTCTTGGAGCAAACAGCTGGTCTTCGAAATTAATTGAGTAGAAATCTTTGGGTCAAATAGGGTGGAGAGTCATTTGAAGCTGTCATGCCATATGCAGACAGGATTGTCCCTGCCTGAAGAAAGAAGGCTTGGCTTTTGAGTATCCCAATATAGTCATATTTCTCTATGGAATTCCCTGCAAAATAACCAGGAGATAGAGTGGTTGAATCCTTGTGACCACTCCTGGGAATCAGACTGTACTTTAAATGGAATTATAAAGCTAATAACAAACCAGCTTGCACATTCTTCCTGTTTAGACAAACAGGGTAGTGTCACTAGGCAAGGGGATTCAGGTGAAGCATTGGTTTCCCTTTGTTCCCTAGGCCAAGGTTTGAATCACTCTTATGTACAGAAAGTACATTGTTGCTTGAGGACAGACACTTGGAAAGTATGATGTTGGACACAGTCATTCATGCTGTGCCTGAAATACACAGCAGCACTGGATGCAAGTGGTAATACAACCTTTTTTCAGAAAAATGAAGCTTCTTCAGAATGCCTTGCAAGACATCAGTTTGACCAATGTAACAAGATGCAAAACTATTAGAGCTGTGTTTAAGAATTCCAAAAGCGTCAATGTCAAAAAAAACTGACTTGAAGAATGTTTAATACAAACTGTGATAATGTCTTCCATGGAAACAAAGCTTACACAAAACATTTTGCTTTCCTAGGTTTTTCAGTTCTTGAATGCAAAATGTGAGTCTGCATTCCTTTCCAAGAGAAACCCTCGTCAGATCAACTGGACTGTTCTGTACAGGCGTAAGCACAAGAAGGGACAGTCAGTAAGTACATACCAGCTAATGGCACTGTAAGTTTGCAACCAAAAAATGTGGTCACTGCTCTGTTAGAGGTCACTTAAGTGTGACAGTGTTCAGCAGAAGCATGACCCAAGTCACCAGGATAAAGACTGGTTGATAATGGTGAGAACATGAGTGCAGTTATATGAGTTTATACACCACTTAAACAAAAGCATTGTATTGTGTTGTAGCACTTCTTTGAGGGACCACTCAGAGCCACAGAATGCTCAGTAGATCTTAAAAATTGTAGGAATGGTGTATGTTTTTAAAAGTTAGTTTTTGGGAAGGTGGGTAATGCTTTTTCATATGCAGCCTTCCTAAAATTTGGTCTTGTAAACTTCCTGAATGGTGACAGCATAGGGAGCTGATTTTGGAGTTAGAGGGGCAGGGATGACACTCCTAACATACTCTTCCTGAAAACTGGGCTGTAGCTTAGCATGAGGTCTTTTCCTACATACCTGTTATTGCACAGGAAGAATAAATGATGAAGGCATGTAGCATGAGGTGCTACAGTGCTCTTGTTTAAACCTGGACAACAGAGGAGCTTTGAGGAAGGCTTACATCAGTGCACTAAGTCAGTGTTCTTGCCAGTTTGGTTGAAGAAAGAAAGTTGATGCATGACAGCTTACACTGCTCCCCAGCATCTGATCCACTGGAATAGGTGTAGAGTGTCTTCCTTTCAGAAGACACTATTGAAGATTTATCCTTCCCCCCATTTTTCTTCTGAGAGTTACAGGACTTCTAACATTCTTTCAAAATACGTTTATTTCATACTTTGCTGTAGAAGCCTGGAAGATACAGGGCCTAATGTGTGTGTCTCCAGCACTGATAGCTGGGGAGCCAACCAAAGATTGTTGGTAATAACACTATGAAAAGTACAGGATGTGGCTGGAGAAGGGGCTGTATGAAGGTAGGGCAACACTTCTCTGTACCTAACAGAAGGATTTTCTAGAATGAGGAGTAAAATTCTTCTTTGGTGTATAGTTTTAAATAGCTTCGATTTGAGTAGCAGCTTGTTTCTGTAATTGTCTTTAGCCATGCATTTAATGCCTAATTTAATTAGCCTTGTGATGCTAATTGTGTTTGGCTCCTGCCCTCTTAGGAAGAGGTCCAGAAGAAGCGCACACGCCGTGCTGTGAAGTTTCAGAGAGCCATCACTGGTGCCTCTCTAGCTGAGATCATGGCAAAGCGGAACCAGAAGCCTGAAGTACGAAAGGCACAGAGGGAACAAGCAATTAGGTGAGAAGTCAGATCAGTGAAGCTGTCCTGAGCTTTTCAAAGATTACAGTAATTTTTGTATAAAAGCTAAAACTTGAGGTGAGCTCTGTGTTTTATAAAATTTTTATGGGTTTTTTTGTTGGCTTTTAATCTGTATATTTGTATGTAATACTGAGTAATCTTGGCAAGAGATAGTGGCAGCAGAGAAGGGTCTCTCCTTGGCCTATCCCCTTGTACTTCTGTGACTCACAGTTCTGACTCTGTAGAAATCCCCCCACGGGATAGTGAATATGGAGGAGAAATCTGCAGTAATGCATTCCATTCGTGATCTTAGGAATCTCTTACAGTGCTGAAACAAGGAAACACTGAATGGTAGACATGGATAACTCCCTCTTTTTCTGTGAATTAACAGGGCTGCAAAGGAAGCCAAGAAGGCTAAGCAGGCAACCAAGAAAACAGCTGTTTCTGCTGCAAAGGTGAGATGCAGTAGGCAAATAGAAATTATAAAATGGAATGCACCGTGTTGTAACACAACACACAATGTTCTGCTTTGGCACTTAAATAGAAATCCCCATTTCTGCTTTGAAGAAGCATTTTCCTAACTTTTTGATGTAAAAGCTCCTCAACTGGAATTTTGTACTGAAGTTAAGCATACCCAAACAGCTGCATAGAATTAATCTTCTTTACAGAATAAGTAAATATTAGAGTAAAACAATTCTCTGACATCATATCAGAGATAATTAATAGATAAAAACTTGTCCGAATGTGACATCTTCACTATCTAGGAATTTGGTAACAATATATTGACATGTTTCATTGTCACTTAGGAATTAATATCATATGTTGGCTTGGTGTTATGTGTGTAAACATCTGCTAACATGATCCCATTATTACAGATTGCAATTTTAGTCTGATCTGATTTCTGTCAGAGTATATACAGGGACACTTCTAGGACTGCAGATAAATAGCTTCTTTTTGTTCATACTTCATTATTTCTCTACAGGCCCCTACAAAGGCAGCACCTAAGCAGAAGATTGTAAAACCAGTCAAGGTTTCTGCTCCCCGTGTTGGTGGAAAGCGCTAACTTGCCAAACTGTTGGTTTTGCTGAATAAACATATGATGGAATTGCATTACCTATGTCATGATCTGATTAGCTGTGTGGGATACACTGAAAGGAATGAATCTCTGAAATAACCATGTCTGGGTTTTGCAGACTGAGAAGCATCTTAGCATCTTCCTGCCATAAAACATTTGTTAGACAATCTGTTGTATTAGCACTCATCTCCCCAGTCCTCACTGAGTGGCTCCAGTAGCAGGGAAGATGGAGCTGGTATTTGACATATTTGTTGCCTGAACAGCACCTGAGTTTATTTTCATATGACATATGTGACAAATGACATAAAAGGTTTCTAAGCTTAGAGGTACAAGATAAAAGGAGGTGTGAAGCCATGCTATCTGTAAATCACTTAAAAAGATCATGCATTTTGGAAAGCATGTAGCAAGATACAGGGAATCAAATAAGGAAAAGGTTAAAAAAGGGAATGGATAGATGGTTTCACCAACTGCATAGCTCTTAAACACAAAGATTCAGATGCAACTTCTGGCTCAGGAAGTTACAAAATTATGAATTGCTGGATGCTGTTGTCAAGAAAAGGAAGCCTATGAAGTTTGGGTTTCAAATGCAGCTTATGTTACACAGTTAAAGCTCATTTAGGTTCATATTTAACTTGCTGAATGCAGATAGGGGTTCCTTGAGTAGAGGGATTGAAATTCCTCATGGGCATTCCTCTGCCTAAATAACTGTGCTGTGCAGACAGTGTGCCCAAACTTTGCCAGTTTTGCTGAACAGCAGTAGCTGTCCTGACTTACTATAACCAAACCACTGCTGTTTTCTGGATCAGTTACTTTTCTGTTGATACTTAGAGGGCTTCGTTTGTTATCTTACACCAGTCAAGAAGAGAGCTGTTTCAACTTCCTGCAGACCTTCTGGGCCTCAAAAACTGGCTGCAATGGGCACTGTGGGCTATGGGCTATACTTACACCTTTTGTTTGGTTTTTAGTAAAATAGATATGGGTCTGGATGAAGGCTACAACCCATTTAAAAATGTCCAGCTTGATGATATTAATGGAATTTGCACCGTGATCTTCCAAACAACAATTCTGCTTTTTGCTATTAAGAAAAAACAAAACAAAAAAAGCCAGTGCTGCTCATGTTGAAGGAGAAGGAGCCAGAAAATGGAGGGGGAAGGGGAGGAAGAAAAATTGCCTGTCGTTAGTAGGGAAAAGAATTTTTAATAATTTAAAGTTGAAGGCTGAAAACACCTTTGAAAATTACCTGTGCTAGTGGTTATGAAAATCACATCACTGTCTTGTACAAGGCCCCTGGTACCCCAAATGTGTCCTTGTGAATGTTTTCAGCTAAGAAGCTAAAAATCAAGATGAGCTTCTACGGTAGAACATCTGCCTGAAATACCATTAATTATGTATATATATAGAAACTGATTGGCAGATAAGACTAATAAGTTAGTATTTGTTAATGCTTTGAAGTTTGCAGGCTTTGGCTGCTTGGTGTCACTGCAGTGGTGTACTGAAGGGCTTCACAAAAACTTCCTTGATGTTTATTCCCAAGTTCTGACTGACCCAGTGAGAAGTAAAGAATAACAGCCCATCAGGTTACTCCTCTCACAAGCTATGCATCGAGTAAGCGAAACAGGCTGTTCGAGAGCAGGGCCTTATGCTGGTGTAACAGCTCGTTTTTCAATTCAAACACAGATGTCATAGAATGAATTAGCATGGAAATTAATATAATCCCTTGTGTTTACTTAATGCAATGTAATTGATCTATCAAGTATTTGTCAGAAAAAATTGAGTACCTAAGTTTGTCACAGATCCACAAAATAATTTGGGTTAAAAAGGACCTCCAGAAGACATCCACTCCAACTCCTTGTTCAAAGTGTGCCTGTTTAGATGAGATTGTTTAGTATCCAGCTGAGACTTAAACTCAACTCCAAGGACACAGATTCCACGACCTCCTACGGCCACCTGTTCCAGTATTCGACCACTGCCATTGTTAAAATAAACCGCAAAACTAAGTACAGACCTCTTTTTCTATATAAATAGCACCTTTGACCGGTCTCGTTCCGTCTGGTGGGTATCTCTGTGTTTGAGGATCACTCCGTGAGCCCTGCAGGTACCGAGCGCAGGAGAAGGGTCGCTGCTGCTGCGCCTTCCTTGGGCGCGACAGCCCGCGGCTCCTGCCTCGCGTGTCTCTGTTACGGGCCTAAAATCCACCGCAGAGCTCGGACAAGTAAAACGTGCAGTTGACGTCTAAAGGATTTTCTTTCTGGCCTCTTACAAACTGAACAGCGTGCACTGAACACCCCCAGGCACGGCTACGGCGCCGCCCTGCCCACGCTGCTGCTACTGCTGCTCTTGCTCGGTACGAACTACTCTGCTCGCAGCTCTTGCCCCCGTGGCACTTGTGGAGCAGCAGCCGCTCGTTTCGGAGCCGGGGCTGCACAAAGATTCCCTAAGGACCGCCCGCAGCCGGCTCTAGCACGGCGGCCGCGGCCTTGCCCCCGGGCTCTCCTCTGCCCGGTTCCAAGATGGCGGAGTCCCGCCCCCGCGCACTGCCCGCGCCCCCGCCCCTTCCCGCCCCCTGCTGCGCGCGCGCGGCTCACCTCACTTCCGCTTGTGCAGCAGCCATTTTGTCTTTCCGCCGCCGCTGCTGCCCGAGCTTCTCCCTCCCTCCTGGCGCCGCGGGCCGCGACACTCCAGTTCCCCCCAAGGCGCGGCTCCCGCCGGGCCGAGACCGACCCCGACCCCCGTTCCCTTATTCCAGGAAGCTCCTCCGCAGTCCCAGCGCGGCTCCGAGGGCGCGGGGGCGGCTCCCGTGCCCCTGCCGCGCGATGTCCAGCGAGGAGAGCTACCTGGCTATCCTGCGGTACCTGACGAACGAGCGGGAGCCGTACGCGCCGGGCACGGAGGGCAACGCCAAGCGGAAGATCCGCAAGGCCGCCGCCTGCTACGTGGTGCGCGGCGGCACCCTGTACTACCAGCGGCGGCAGCGCGACCAGCAGCGCTTCGCCGAGCTGGAGGTGGTGCTGCAGGCCGAGCGCCGCGCCCGTCTCATCCGCGCCGCGCACCTGGCGCCCGACGGCGCGCACCGCACCCGGCTGCAGACCTGGCAGGGGCTCTCGCAGAAGTACTGGTGGAGAGGTGAGCGCCGCGGGCGGGGCCGGGTGGTAGGGAGCGCAGTGGGTCCCGGGGTCATCGCAGAGCACATGGCACCGGACCGCGTCCAGACGATTCTTGAATGTCTCCACTGATGGAGACTCCACAGCCTCTCGGGGCGGTCTGTACTAGTGCACGGTCACCTTTACAATTTTTCTTTGTGTTCACGTAGGACTTCTCGTGCATCACTTTCTGCTCATTGCCACTGGGACCTTGCTCCGTGTTCTAAACCCTCTGTTTAGATATTTATGCACTTTAATGCGGTCCTCTCTCAGTGGTCTCAAGGCTGACGGAGCCCAGTTCCCTCAACCTTTCCTTGTAAAATAGGCGATTTAGCCCTTTAATCATGTTTGTTGCCGTCTGCTATACCTGCTCCAGGAGTTACATGTCTCCCTTGTACTGAAGAGTTGTCCGTGTACCCTCCGTCGCGGGAGCGGGAGGAGACTGTCGCTTGCTGGGTGACCAGTGCCTTTAAACGCCACCTCGAAGCACGTGGTCTGTGAGCAGTGACATTGTGTCACACCCCGAGAGGCCGAGCTCACTCGGCACAGTACATCTTAGTCAGCAAATTGTCCTGGGCTTCTTATTTGGTGGTGCTGTCTTGAATATATGGAAACACGGAGTGCAGCTGTCCCCTCCAGGTCTTGCACACAGCCCGGGTAAAACAGTGACATCTCAACTGTGATCTCAACATATCCTTGGGATAGGATGGTAATCCATTCCACACACAAAAAGTTAGCTTTGGACTATTCAAGACTATTCAAGTATGTGATGGTGTTTATGTTAAAGTACTCCAGCTGCTGGTGGTGGTTGGCAGGCCTGGCAGTCATTGTTACATTTGTCTCTTTCTTGCAATGAGAAGCTAAAAAGACCGGACTGTCTCTGGTGGGCCCTGAATGATATCACAGCTGTTACAAATGATGCCCGAACAACAATAATTCCCAATTGGGACTTTGTTTTGGCTGAGGGAATGACTTGACATCTTGTTCCCTTTGGATTTGGTGTTCTACTTTTAGCCCTAGGTATCAATTAAACAAATTAGCCTGTTTTTCACCTTCCAAGGGCCCAGTGTGTGTCTGTATTGCTTCTCTTGTTCTGCTTTCTACACCCATCATCAAGTCTGTAAGTTCAGCTTTAGTTTTCCCTATTTTCAGTTGGAGTGATTTTGCTTTAGCTGCAGCTGATCCCTCCAGATCTCGTTGACTTAAAGATCTTTTCATGTAAAAAGGAATTTAATCTCAAAGCTGATACACCCATTCTGGATGACGGTTTCCTTGCCTTTTTTTGCATTCTCATTGTCTGCCCAGCGTTGTACTATTCTGGCATCTACTGACATCCTCTGCTGGAAGCTTCCTCCATGGGCCTCAGTGTAGCTTCTGTTTGTCAGTAGAGGGCATTCTGTATTCTTTTGATCTTATTGGTCACCTTTATTTGCACACTCTGTCCTCTTCCTTCTCTAGCACTGAGAATACTAAAATCCATTCTGGGCTTTCAGTTCAAGTATTATGTTTCTTACATTCTCTCTTAAAACAATGTTTTCCCTGCCATTACAGTACTCTGGCTGCTAGTGGACAGCAGCTTTGGCCCAGTTGTCATCCTAAGATGGATATCAGGATGTGTCTATTCTGTAACTGCAAGGAAATGGGCTAGAGAATGGCTCAGGGGCAAGGAGGGGTGTTAGAGGTGTGATTTGCAGGCCAGAGACCTCCTGTCTGATTTCATATGAAAACAAGGAGATGTACAAGTGTTAAGTGGGCATGAATGTCTTAGGTTGCCTTCAGTCTCCGTTTTCCTGATCCATACAGAGATGTGTGTGTAATGATAGTGCAAGCCATACTCTGAGGAGATGTGGCAAGCAACAAGTCTGTGTCATTAAAGCTTCTGAGCTGTGCTGGGTTTTAAACCATAGAGGCCCAGCTGCTATATATGCATTTTTATTGTCCTAGTGAAGAAAATTAATTTGGACTGAAAGCCATGCATGGAAAATGCCTTCGTATCTAGAGAGGACCCTGAGCTTAGGACCTCTTGAGTATCTGAAATTACTTACAGAATCACAGAATATGCTGAGTTGGAAGGGACTCACAAGGGTCATTGAACACAACTCCTGGTCCTGCACAGGACCATCCTCAAGAGTCATCCCTGAGAGTGTCGTCCAAACACTTCTTGAACTCTGTCAGGCTTGGTGCTGTGGCTGCTTCCCTGGGAAGCCTGTTCCAGTGCCCAGCCAACTTCTAGGGGAAGAACCTTTTCCTGATATCCAACCTTAACCTCCTCTGACACAAATTCAGGCTATTTCCTTGGGTCCTGTAACTTATATTTGGTTCCATTGGTTGAAGTACTGGTGGGAAATTGATTTATTTAAATTCCAAAATCATAAGCAATTGCTTTAAATCAATGTTATTAATACATATCAGTGTCATTGCATCTAGCATAGTTGATCCCAATTTTGCAGAAGCTCTTAAGTGAGCTTTCCAATTCTTGTCCTCTTTAGGAGGAACTAGACATTTGTGTGGGCTAAATGCAGGATTATGTTACATACATCATTACGGAATTATGTGACTAAATGTCTAAATACTAATATTTTTTTCAGCCTTAATAATCTTTCTAGGAGGGTTTGCTTGATGTAGTGATCTTCTAAATGTTCTATCTGATCTTAGCAGTACTGACATGCACTATCATGTAGTGGTGTGAGAGAATCAGAGTTGTTATGATAGAATGCATCAGAGAGAGAGTGTAGGTGACTAACATTATTTTTCTTGGTCAGTATGTAATATTTTTTATTATTAATTATCAGTGCTTTACTAATCACCTACATACTTAGTTATTTGTTTATAGTAGATTGAATTAAGATTAGAAGCCTAATCAAATTCCATTAATTTTTCTTAGGTATTCTTAAGCAGGTTAAAGATTACATTAAAGAATGCACCAAGTGCCAGGAAAAGCTAGATCGCTCTAGATCTCTCTCAGATCCTTCTGAAATGCTGGAGGAGCTAGGACTGGATGCAAAATCTCATGAAGACAGTAATGAAACAGATGATGAATTGAGTAACACAGCATCCATCCCAGCTGCATCCCCAAAGCTTGTGAAGAAGCCAATAGCAAAACACGAGCTTGTGTTTGTAAGTACCATTGTTTACATTGGAATGGATTTACATTTTCTTTTGCTGCATTCTTGGTTATGTAATTCTTTTCCATTGTTGTGATAATCTTGTAACAATAAGACTATAAATATTGCCAAATATATTGAATATGTAGAAATGAGATACTGGTATATATATCATGAAATTAATTGTAGGATGTGGCAAATGAAATCACCCTATATATTATGCGTATAGAATCCACAATAAAATGAGTGGCAAAATTGCCAGTAGTAAAACATCACGTACAAGATTGTTATGAGCTCTATATCTTTTCCTTAATAAATGATGCTATACTGATACATAAAATTCTTGTTTATAACTGCAGGCTGACATACACATAAAGACATTTGAATTTAGAAACTTTTCAGACTGTAGCATAGAAAGATACAAAGAGCTGTTTGAATGTGTCTTCCCATTTTTCCAGTCTGTTTTAATTGTGTTTGGAGGGAGGGTGAAACTTAACGAAAGAAAACAATAGTAAAGTTTAGCTCTGTATTCTACAAGCTTGAACTGATTGTATGGTTGCAGAAAATAATCCTTTTCTGTGTTTTAGTGTGAATGGTTACAAAGGCACGGTCTAAATCTAATGAAGTTCTCAAATGTTGTTTATAACAGGTTGACAGTAAGGGCCTTGTGAAGCAGTCATCTTCCAAACACTGTCTGTCAGTCTTAAACCAACTGAATGAGCAGAGGCTTTCCAATCAATTCTGTGATGTGACTTTGCTGATTGAAGGAGAGGAGTACAAGGCTCACAAATCTGTCTTGGCAGCCAACAGCGAGTACTTCCGAGAGCTCTTCATTGAAAAGGGAGCTGTCACTAGTCATGAAGCTGTAGTGGATCTGTCAGGTGAATTGCTGTGGGTTCAAAGCTAGAAATCATAATATCCTAAAGTGTGCAGTATTTAATTCAGTCTTTTTTGAGTGTTGAAGACAACCAAATTTTTATCTTGCTTTTTTCTCCCTTTGAATCTAAAAGTATTTTGTGTGGATAAAAGTGATCACTCTGATTTTGCCTAATCTGATTTTCCATGAACTGTGGTATTTAATCTTAAAATTCTGAGAAGCTTTTGCCTCTCAGATTTTTACCTTGCTTAGTCATGTTTCCTCCTTGGATTAATTACAAAAGTTAAAAAGCAAGTAAAATCAAATGCTTGAATACATCAAGCAGGGATGTTGACAAGCTGCTTGGAGAGTCATTAGCTTAATGAATGCTAAATTGCTTCTTAATTTTGTGAAGCAGAATTCTACATGTCTGCTTATTTCTTAGACCTGGTACACGAAAGACAAGAGACAATTCTAAAATAAATGTTCTAAAAATAGCTTTGTAGTGATGAAGAATAGTGTACAGAGCATATGCCTTCTGCATTGCTTTCTCATTTATTAACTCTCTATCTCTTCATGAATAATAGGCATGTGTGAACAATATTTTTCTAATAGGATGGTTCAGAAGGTTCCCCACATGAAGGATTTGATTTATTATTTATGCAACTGTGGGAAATTGTACCAAATTCTTCTATTTAAGCATGTCTCTCTATATATCCATATCTTTATTGTTTTCAATTGCTACTTTCTTATTTTCCTACCACATCACTTGTTGCATAAGACCTAAGTGCTTTCTGAATGTAGCAGATCTAGAAAGACTTTGGTTCGGTTAGTCTGCTTCAAAAGTTTTGTGGCTCTCCTAGCATCCTAAAATATTCCTCACAGAATTTTATTGTGAAACTACCTAAGTTCTACTTGGTTATTGGAAAAGTTGTCTGAGCTCACCCACACATAGAAACTACATGAGGAGGAATCTGTAGTGTAAATGACAATTAACTGTGTCCCAGTGATGGGCTTGTTATTTCCAAGTGTGTTTTCCTCTAAATTTCAGACGTAACTGTATCAAAGGTGAACTGTTGTATTCATCATGAGGTATTTTGGTGTAATTTCAGGTCATCATTATTTGCTCTAAATCTCTTGTTTTATTCCTGATAGGTTTCTGCAAGTCCAGCTTCCTGCCTTTATTGGAATTTGCTTATACTTCTGAATTAACGTTTGACTTCTGTAGTATGGCAGAAGTGGCCATGCTCGCCCGACATCTCTTCATGTCAGAGGTCCTTGAAATCTGTGAGAATGTGCACAAACAGATGGAAGAGAAACAAATTACAGTGTACCAAAAAGGAGATACTCAAACAGTAGAGTCAACACAAAATCTAGCAGAGCAGGCTGAAGTGGAGGTGCAGCCCAAGGATGGTGTTGAGCAACCTAAACTCACAGATGGTGAAGTGCCAGTAGCTGTGAATGGAGCTCCTTCCTCTGCTGGGACAGAGCGGGCAGCAGCACCCCAGCCTGACCCTGTGCACCCAGAGCCTCTGGAGGCCACTGTGGGTAATCCTCCCAAGCCTGTGGAACAATGTGAAACAGCTGAAAATTACATCAAGATCCAGCTGGTGGAGAACGTTTCAGACAGTCTCTTCAACACATACAGCTCTGAGCCATCGGCTGTGGAAGCCATGGACACACAGAATCTAAGAGAAACTGGGACAGGTCAGAATGAAAGTGATAAAGCACATGTGGACTCTGCTTCTGAAGACTCCTCAGAGACTCTCAAGCAAAAAAGTAACAAGCAGAGCAGCTCAGTTTCCCAGACAGAAAGCCTCTCTTCCAGCCAGGATGATACTTACAAAAGCAAGCTTCGCCAGCGTTCAGTCAGTGAGGGAGGATACATCAGGCTGCATAAAGGAATTGAAAAAAAAATGCAGAATAGAAAGACAAATCCTAAATCTGCAGTGCAGCAGGTATTCTGTCTGTCATTAGGCCCTTAGTTACCAGAGTAATTGCTAAGCTATGACAGTTGTGCAGACAAAATCCCAAAAACATTGACTTGGCATCAGTATTCCTTCTATATTGAAGGTCCTTAGAATGTGGCTCAGTGGCCACAGTCTAGGTTGTATCTTGAGTATCTTCTGACAGCTTCTTACGGTTGGACAGAAGTTATATCATCTCCCCAAAATTCTTAATGATCTGTGAATGTAATTCTGAGCTAGCTCATGTGTATGTCAGTCATAGATACATACATTTATCTGTTTGAAAAGTGAGATTCTACATTTGTTCAGACTTGACAACAGCATTGGGAATGAAAAATTTTACATCTTAAGATGTAATCATGAGTCACAGTAATGTATTCCTGCTACCTTCTGATTTGGCTTACTTAAGGGTTCACAGAGCACTGGTGTTAAAAACTCTAGCACCTGAATCTACTAGATGTTTAGTAATTGAACTAGTTCCAGGTACACGTTTTTTTTAATGAAACAACCTTACTGTTCTTTCCTCTTTGAGAGCCTTTCCTCTTTCAGTGCCTATGGATAGCTGACAATCATCTCACTGGACATTCATGCATTGTGACAGAGTGCACTTCACTGCATGTTGGCAAAGTCTTCTGAAGAACTGTTAATTTCCAGAGGAGTCCTGAGAGTTTTGTGTGCTAGAGCCACCAGTCGCACAGACAGGACAATAATTTGTTATCATCACAACACCCTAGTCAAATAGAAACTGTTCCATTAGTGTCTGAGAGATGGACAGCTTAAAGCCCAGATGCTAAAACTAGCACAATCAAAATACTTGAGCAACTTATTTATGCTGGTTAGAGAGTGCCAAGGTTTTGGGAAGGGGAATATTTACTTTTGGGAGTGGTTCCTGTTAATGTACTTCACAGTTTTTAAATACAGCTCCTTGACAGTTGAAGTGCACAGACCTATGGAAAAAAGAAATTGGTTTAGATGATTGCTCAGGATTGGACTCAGGAATAGGTTTCTACTTTTTTAACTTGTTTTGTAGCTTTTAGTGTTTTGTCTTCTGCATCCCTCTACTCCCCCTATGGCATGGAATGTCACATAAGCTTTGGGAAGGAGACACTCTCCTGAGTTCCCAGTTTTGATGCTGGGAGAATAACAGGAAAGAGATTGCAGGAAAAATGCTGCTGATTTAAATTACAGTACTTGCACCTGGCATGGAGATATTTGGGATGAGGTACACTCTGTAGGAATTATTTTCCTAATTATTACTTATCTTACTAATCATGTACTAGCCAATCATGTACTGAACAAAATTAATTCTGTGGCTTCACAATTTAGCCAAGTTTGCATAAGTTTTCAGAGCAATAGGAAAATCTAAAAAAGTATGTTAAAAAATTTTCTATGTGTCGAGTTTCTTTGGTTTTCAGAGGCATGGAAGGGCTTTAAGGTTTTCAAAAACTGCTAGATTACTCACTTGTTGGGAGAACAGCGTGAAGAAATGGGCATGGTTGTACTTCCTTCCCTTGCCTTATTCTCAGGAACCCAAAGGGGACACACCTGATACAGGATATTTCAACCTGATCATTTAGAATTTGGCTTTTAAAGAATTTGGCAGCAATTTTCTACAAAGGAAGATGAGATGATCAGCTCCAGGTAGCACTGCCAATACTACCTAATAAAATACCACTAGTGCCTTTATTCCTTGATAAAAAGTCTCTAGGAAAGCTGAAACGCTTTGAACTTGATAGAAATCCTCACTGGCAGTACTCTGTGATTCTTCTGTAACTGTTCTGTTACTTAGGCAGTTACTCAGGGCTGGAGATTTTGTTGTCCCTGAACTGGTAAGTCACTGTGTGACCATCTTCATAATAACTTAGTGTTTTTAAATGAAGAATGTTTTTTCACTCACCTTGAGATCTGTAGTTTTGTAGCGAACTGAAAAAGGGTAACTTTCAAGCAGCTAAGTCAGCTGAGCAAAATTAAGAGGTATTCTAGCAATACAGAAGGTCAGCTTTTAATACAAACTTTCAGACAAAGTTATTAAGTACAAGGCAGTAAAATTCATTCAGAGGCTCTGTTTTTTCCAACTTAGGTTGCCATGAAGCTGGTGCAAAGAGGGAAAAAAATGAAACAGCCCAAAAGAGAGACCACAGAAAATAATGAAGTGGAAGCTCAGCACAAGTGCACTGACTGTGGCATGGTGTTCCACCGGCGCTATGCACTTATAATGCACACACTGAAACATGAAAGATCTAAAGAATATAAATGCCCAGTAAGTTGAGGGGTTGGTTGTTTTTTCTGTGTAAACCTTCCTCCTTATGAAAATTAATTCAATAATGATCTTAATAATTACTTTTCGTTGCCTTTTTTGGTACATATATTTCTTTTCCTTATGGATTTCAGAGTTGGATACAGCCTTTATCTAGAGGAGGTAAGGTAGGATGGAGTGCTGCCACTTGGCCTCACAGTTGTGTGTGACTTGCTGCTCAAAACAGTGCTAGTATAGGATTTGCTTTTAACTGTGTCAGTAAATTTGTGTTTATTTTAGACTGGAAGTTAGTCTCACTGGGAAGTGATCAGTGATTCTGTCAGTAGCCATAAAATAAAAATTTACAACTATTCATTAACCTCAGACAAAATGGCTATTGGAGTTGGGTTATAGATTTAACTCATGATATTACTGTACTTAAAACATTTGATTACTTCTGGATTTTTTAAAAATAATCCTGAATGTTGCATATGAAGTAAAGTTGTACTATTTTCTGTCCCAGTTGTGTAAGAAAGAATTCCAGTACGGTGCCTCCCTGCGGGCCCATCTAGTGCGGCACACACGGAAGACAGAAGCCACGGCTGCAGCTCCAGGTGCCGAGGGCACAGGCGTGTCCTCAGTGAAAGGGAGAACCAAAAGGGAATTCGTGTGTGACATATGTGGGAGAACTCTGCCTAAGCTCTATTCTCTTCGAATCCATATGCTTAAACATACAGGTGTCAAACCTCATGCATGCAAGGTAAAGTCCTGTTGTTCTCTAATCACATTAATAATGTTTTCTGTTTCCAACATTTTGGTATTGATGCTTCGCCCTAAAATTTATGGTAATCTTGGTCACTTCACAATAGGGAAAGCTAGTGTATGAAATTGCTTGCAGTCCAAGAGTGAAAAAACTAGAAGAGTTGTGCAAGTTCATATTCTTGTGTCTAGAAGAATGTCATCCTTCTATTATTCCATTTTTTTTAACAGACCAGTTCTGTCACTGGTGCAAAATCACAGGCTTGGCCAGCCTAGTCTCCAAGAAATACAGGAGGTTTTGTTCTGTTTGAAGATAAATACCTATTACATATTTAGTTTTATTTGTCCTATTCCACCAAATATGGATTTTGTTTTAGGTTTGTGGAAAGACCTTTACATATAAGCATGGATTAAAAATGCACTTAGCTCTCCATGAAGTACAGAAACAGTTCAAGTGTGACTTGTGTGAGAAGTCTTTTGTCACAAAAAGAAGTCTTCAGGAGCACGTGAGCATTCATACAGGTAAGTGATTGAGAAAGGGAGTTCTTTTTTTTGCTTGGCTGTTGTACGCTGCTGAACTTTAATGTTGTTCTTCAGTGTCAAAGGAGCTGTTTAAAAAAATAAATGGTAGTTTGTTCTTTTTCTTCTGGTCAGGCAGCTGAGACAAAGTAGTCATTTTCTGGGGCTGTTTTACCATAGTTTAGTGTTATTATGCAAGTGTTCTATACAAGAACATGCATGTGAAAGATGACAATATAATAATTTAATACAAGCAGAGTTTTAAAATTGTAATTTGTAAAGATTGTCTGTTTCTGTTTTTTGGACTGCGCAAAATCAGTGGAGATATTCAGTTAAGATAATTTGTTCCTGAAATTAAGGAATTTATATTAGTAGTCATCACTTCTATGTTGATGAAATGGAGCGGAAACTTTTATTTTAAGGTGATTTTCCACAAATGCAAGACATAAGCAATAACCCATAAGCAATGCTGTTTCTGAAGAAGTTACATAATAAATAAACACGGGCAATTGGGGTTTTTTTTCATGCAAGAGGGCAGTTTTTTAGGTTTCTCACTTTTCCTCACTAAATTGTAGTTACAGTGATGCACCTAAGTTTAAAAACATGAAATAAAGTAATTTAGAGTTGCTACTCCCCCACCTTGTGTATTATTACATTAGCACATACAAAATACACATGAAAATTCCATCAATGTGTAATTAAAAGAACTTTTCTTTGTAGTGCTGCTCTGATTACTGTTATCTGATTAACTGATATTATCTAATATAAGTCATATGTGAATTAAAATCTTGTCTCTCAAAGCACTCCAAAGCAATGGAGATCTGGCTTGGTAACATATTTTGTTTTCTTTTTGCTAGGAGAATCCAAATATCTTTGTTCCATCTGTGGAAAATCTTTCCACAGGGCGTCGGGGCTCAGTAAACACATAAAGAAACATCAGCCAAAGCCTGAAGTTCGTGGATACCAGTGCACTCAGTAAGTCAGTGATGGGTGTTTTTGCTGGGCTTTTTTTTCTTTGCATTAATGACCCTAGTAATTTTTAAGATTAAAAGCAGATCCTGTTGTGGTATAAAACTGTTCCACTGGCCTGGGATAAGACTTGTAAAGCGTGAGAATAAAAAATGCATTTTTGTAAATACAAGTGCTGGAGAGCGAAGGCTTGTTTTTGAGCTGTTACCTAGCTCTGGTTCCATGCAGCTGTTCTCTACTGACTTGTAATTGGTGCTGTAATCAGTAGCTGTGTGGGTGTACAGCTTTTTTGCAGGGCAGATAAAGGAGTGCAAGGTTGTAAGAGGCCAAGGGCCTTCAGCCTGGTTTTGCCCTCTTGTTGTGTGATAGCAGATTTCAGTTTGATTTGAAGGTGTCCTGTAGAGTGTGCAGTGTCCTGCACTTGGGTGCAGTGTTTGCTGAAACAAGCTGTGTTTAGCTGTGTAGGACCTTTGCAAACTGAGTCCCACTGATTACTGCAGCTCTCTTGATTATAAAACATATGACCACTCAAATATTGCAATAAATGGCATTTATTTTTATTAGTAATGGCTTTTATTATTATTTAAATGACAGCATTGTGGACTTCAGCAAAGCAGAAGCTGTAACTGGAAAGTGTGTTCTGAGTGCATTAGCAAAACATGGATACTTTTTCCATGACCAAGCAGACTATAGGGAACCTTTCAAGTGCCCTGCAGTAGGACAAACAATCACTCACAGTGAGGTCCCTGTCTGATGCTAAGAGGAGTGGTACAATTTATATGATTGCCTGTAGCGACTCAAGGTCTTAAAGAAAGCAATAATCTAAAGAATTGTTAAAGTATCTCAGTGCTGCTGCATGCTAGCAAGAGTAGTAGTTTGTCAATTATGAAAACTTATTTCAATTCTGTCAGCAATGTTTTTATTTTGTGATTTTTAATGGCAAAAGTATTAATTCTAAAGATGCAAACAGAGCTAATAGGGTGCACAGACACTGTTTCATGAAACATACTATGGAAGGCAATTTTAGTTTTGAAGGTGAAATATATTTATAAAACAAGAATGTTTTACTCAAAGCAGTAGAGCCATGGATGCAAGAGATCACTTTGACAGAAAAGATATTTTGACTCCTCAGCTTCTTCAAACCAGACACAGTCCTTGCTGCTTCTCCAGCAAAGGTCTGTTCTAAGAATATAATGCATGTTGTCACCAGTGGTTCAGAGAGCTTCACTAAGCAATAACCAGACTTCAGTTTTTTAGTTTGGTGGCTTGGAATAGAAACCCCCCATCAGGCTTCAGTCTGAACTTCTGGCCCAGTTAAGCAAAGCTGACCATGATTTATTTTCCCAAAATGTTCCTGGAAGTTTTGCAGTGAAGTATGCGTTTGATTAAATTGCAATAGTGCATGACAATATTAGAGGGTGGTGGTTGTTTAAATTTTTTACTTCTCTAATGGCTTTTCCAAATATGCAATCCTTGAGGAGAGAGCACAAAGTGCCAACCCCATTCAAGCCCCTGAGGGGCCTTTCTGATACTTTTTTATGTGAATGCACTTGTTTATATGGCAAATTGAAGATCCCTGTGAGCCCCATTTGAACTGGAGTGGTCAGATTTTCCAGCCAAGGAGGAGGTGTTTGGGTGGCACAAGGACTGTTACCCATTTGTTTTTCTCACCCTCAAAAGCAGACTTTTTTCTCTCCAGAATGCCCATAATCAGGCAATGTAATATCAAATGCTTTGTTCCTGTATGGAAGCTTTTTTCATTTTCAGATTCTACTGGACACTGTGACTTCTGATATTCCTTCCTTCCAGTGCTTGATACTATAGGTGTTGAATCATCCACCTTTGCTTGCTGGCATTGCTCTGTCCTTTCTTGAATCATGCAGTTTTCTTGAGTCATGCAGTTGTCACGTGAGGAAGAGAGAGAGATGAACAGCAGAATTTCTTTTAAAGGGAGAAACTATGTTTTAATTAGACTAAACTCTGTGGTCTTCATAGCAAGAGGAGCTGTATAGGCATACTCTGGCAAAGTACAAGTGAAGGAAAACCATTAGTTACCCTGAGTTGTGTACAAGCAGCAAGCTAAGTAATGGGCATTGATACATGCAGATGCTTTCTTGAAGAATTATCAATTTGATTTTTTTTAATTTCTAAAAAATCCCTACATTTGAGTGTTAAAATAAGAAATTCCAGTTATCTGTATGTCAGTCCTCTTGGTTAAGGGAAGAAGCAGCTGTTACTGTCCTCATACATTCATGTGGTATAAAACAAATTTCTGACATCTCCCCGTTGGTTTGCCTTTGATTAATCACTGTTAAAACTGCAGAAAGAATGTAGTTACTCATTAACTGACAAAAGGTTTTCAGAGGTCCTGAAATTTTATTCCAAGCTTTCAAATAAGCTGCCATTCCTTTTAATTTTTCCTAGTTTAGAATGGGATTGTGCTTTACATAAAAACTGATGATGCAATAGGTGTTCTCACTCTTCAGTTGCCATTAAAGAGGGTCCCAGTGCCTTTTTGTATGGGATGCTAAAACATTTGCTGTTACAGGTGTGACAAGAGTTTCTATGAAGCTCGGGATCTTCGACAGCATATGAATAAACATTTAGGTGTGAAGCCATTTCAGTGTCAGTTCTGTGGAAAATGTTACAGCTGGAAGAAAGACTGGTATTCTCATGTAAAGTCTCATTCTGTCACAGACCCTTATAGGTAAGAGGAAATTAATTTAACAATTGAAATGCACTAATCAAAGTGAGGTTATAGAGATCCATAGCCTGTCAACAAGGCACTGCCTAATCTGCTTTTAAAGTACCAATGGATTGATGGTGACTGAGGTCTTGAGTACTTGAGGGTGGGTGGGTGACTTTAAATTGCATGAGTTAGCTGCTAACCTGGGACTCTGCGCTGGAACTAAGACGAAGTCATAAGGCTAAATCAGTGAAGTTAGAAACATATGTGATCTCACTTCTCTAGAAGGGTAAGTGGAAGCTTTGTGGCTGTGGATAAGTGGAAATGTAGTTCAATCCAACAATATTACTTCTAATTATGGAACTACTTACTATATGAGACAGCACTGCCATTAAACTTTGCCTACCATCTTAAGGTGGATTTTGGCTTGAAAGACATAAGCATACAATAACGGTTTTAATATGTTTCTCACTTAACACATTTTAGGTGTAACATATGTGGAAAAGAATTTTATGAGAAAGCTTTGTACAGAAGACATGTAAAGAAAGCCACACATGGTAAAAAAGGAAGAGCAAAACAAAATCTAGAACGAGTTTGTGAGCACTGTGGAAGAAAATTCACACAACTCCGGGAATATAGGAGACACATGAACAACCATGAAGGTATGTAGAATACAAATAGTCATTACATCCCTCCAGCCCTAAAAATACAGTGTGCAAGGGGGTAATTGTTCCTTGGAGTCTGTGTGTGTCCCGTCTGGCAAGACATGGAGGAGTTTTTACAGATCCTCCAGTTCTATGCAAATCCTGGTTTGTTAACTTGCTACCAGTGATTCCCAGAAGTCACTGTTGGGGTCTTTCTAAAACTCCAGTCACGCACAGGAACTTTGTGTGCCAATTTGTCCTCAGAACCTGAATAGAAAAACATTTTTACAAGAGATTAAGAGGGGTAAATATGGCATTCTCCATTTTCAAAGGTTTCAAAGGCACACAGTTAACAAAGTACTCTACAGATAGGAGAATGATTGATTGGCCTAAATCTGAAAAAAAAAGAAAGAAAAAAAAAAAAGACCAATGTTGGAAATGGATGAACTTCTCAATTTATGACAAGCGATAAACTATATGATGTTTGGGGAAAATATGTGTCTCAGGAACAAGGAAGGCAGGAATCTTCCTTGAAATGAAGACAAAAGAAAAATGTAAACCCCCCACCCTTTCCCTCCAAATTATTATATTTTGAAAACACAAAGCTCTCAGGCAGAGATATGGGAATAGGAATAACAGTTCTTTACTAATGTGTATAATAAGGTAAACCAACAACAATAACTACAGTATTAACAACAGAACAGAACAGGGACCCTGTCTCAGCAAAGATGGGAAAAGTGGAGGAGAGGTGGTGCCTCACAAACCCCTCAGCTGGCACTCAGTCCTGGAGCTCCTGCAGGGCTCTGAGGAAAACACCTCGCTGGAATGGCAGGGATGAGCAGGAATCCCGGGCTGGTGGATGAGATGGATCAGCAGCTCCGCAGTGGCAGCTGGGGCTGCAGCACGTCCTGCAGGACAGGGGAGAGAGGGCCACAAATGGAGAAGAAGAGGAAGAAGAAGAAGAAGAAGCAGCTGCTCCATCTGGATGATGGCAAAAACCTCCTCTCCCAGCAGAAACAGCTCTGAGAGTGTCTGTCCCGCTCTCCCGCAGAAGGACCCAAAAAAGCCCCGCTCCCTTCCCCAGCTGCCCCCCGGGCCCAGCTGATTCTTTCTTTTTAAGCACCGAAGATGTACCAACCGTCAAGGCTTTTCTCTCAGCTAAATGGGAAAAATTCCCATTGTCTAAGCAACAAAAAAAAAAAGACACCTAACCCCCAACAATATGAAAACATTTTATATTTTTTGTTAAAGAATTGTGCGCATTTTTATGTGATATGTAAAGTATGAAATTGATTTTTGAGTATTTGGTTCTTTTGGCTGTTTTGGGAGTCTGCATTTCCTGTCCCAAGGCAAAACCCACTGGTTTTTTTAAAGCCTGTCTCCTTTTAAAGAGCACTTAAGAGTAAATCTGACAGCTGTCTATTGAAATAAGAGATTTTGTGTTTGTTTCTAAACAGAGAAAGTGTCCTGTAGTAGGTACCTAGCCTAAATCTACAGTAACTGTCACAGAGGAAAAGCCAGTAGTGAGATGGTATTTGTCACCACCCATACACTTCATTAGATACTGCAGACCACGGAACTCAGATGTTACGAGGGAAAATAAGATCATACAAACATCAGGTGCTGTATTTGAAAATATGCAGTGTGGAAGAGGAGGGGTAAAGCTGTAGGTATACAGGATTTACAGAAGCAAAAGTGTGACTAGAAATATAAGTGACAAATTCTGTGAAGCATGGCTTCAGACAGGGATGAGAATGATCAGAATTCATTAAGCGTTGTGCACTTTAAGGAAGAAACTGCATTGAAAGGAATCTTGAAAAGTTTTTTGAAGTAAAGTGTTGGATTGGACTGCACACTTGTGGCAAATCTCACCACTGAATGCATTATGCTTGCGTTGTATTGTTACACAGAACTATAAAAATGGCAAACCTCACAGTGTTGCTCTGTATCTCCTTTGCTGGCTTTGCCCCACACAGGTGTGAAGCCGTTTGAGTGCCTGACGTGCGGCGTGGCCTGGGCGGACGCGCGCTCGCTGAAGCGCCACGTGCGCACGCACACGGGGGAGCGGCCCTACGTGTGCCCCGTGTGCAACGAGGCCTACATCGACGCACGCACCCTGCGCAAGCACATGACCAAGTTCCACAGGGACTACATACCCTGCAAAATCATGCTGGAAAAAGATACTCTGCAGTTTCACAACCAGGGGACTCAGGTGGAACACGCCATCAGCATCTTGGCGTCAGACATGCAGGAACAAGAAACCGAGATCAGCTTTGGCGCTGGTGAGGGCGAGACTGTGGTGGTGACGGGAGAGACGCTGGAAGCCATTGAAGCAGTTGCAGCTTCTGAGGAATGCACATCAGTCTCTACCCTTTCTGACCAAAGCATCATGCAGGTGGTAAATTATGTACTGGCGCAACAACAAGGACAGAAAATGGCTGAAGTGACACAGGCCATTGAAACTGTAGAAGTAGAAGTGGCCCATGTAACAAAGACAGAGTCAATTTAATATATGAGAGAGCAAGAAGGGTGTGGGTCTATAATCTGTAGGAGACAAGTATTTAGGAGGTTATCTGAGGCTTTCAGTGATGCCTGTTTTCAAATGGTTAATCCTTAGTACTGAATGTTGTGATGACAGAATACTGCACCATGCATTAGAGGGAAAAAGTACCAATACTCCAGTGTGGGACAAGGCTTTGAAAGCTAAGATTTCTATACTGGCTATAACTTTAAAAAAAAAACCAAAACAAAAAAAACAGGTTAAAATAATGTTTTTGTGTATGTAGTATCATACTGTAACTTTGAAAAATTAAAAAGAACGTATAAAAAGGCTGCACTAAAAACTAGAAATGCACAGCTATTGGTAGCTTTTTTTGTTTGTTTTGATGTGCATTTCAAGTTTGTGAGAAAATTTCCTGTATTGGGTTCTGTTTACTCCCAAGGCAAGGGAGGTGGCAAGGCTTTGCGTAGGCTTGTGCTTCATGTGGCATACAGAAAAACTGAAGTTTTTTTTCTCTGGGCAGATGCACCACTGGTAGTTACTGAATCCCAGTTCAGAAGAACTTAGTTAAATTCCAGGTGTGTGGGTGGCTGGTCCTAAATTCAGCAAAATTCTATGAAATGTTTTATAGATAAAGGGCAGTGATCTGCTGAAATCCAAGGAAATGGTTCTCCAAGATAGTTGTGAATTTAAGCTGTCCAGAGGACAGCCCCACCACTGGGAGACTGCTTAGAGAAGTAAACTCCTTTTCTTTCATAAGGAGGGGTTGACACCGCAGCCTCTACACACAGCCATGTTTAGTTCCATGTTTGTTTGGAAGCTATTGCCAGCACTGATGTATGAATGCAAAGCAGCCAGCCTGATGATGGATGCTTCTACTTTTGCTTTATATTTGATGTAGAAACTGTCAAAGGAGAAAGGTCTAGTGGCACACTTTGAAAACTGAGAAAATACAGGTAGTTACAGACTGGTGTTGTATCATATGGAAAGGAGGAGCCCTGCTAATTCCCAACAGGACACATGACAGTATCAGGATAGAGAAATATGAAAATCTTAGGATGGAGTGAAAATTAAATTTGTCTCAAAATTACCAGAATCTCTAGAAGACCTTATTATTGCTGCTTTAACAAAAATATTTCTAGGGCCAATTGATAGCTGCTGTTACACCACATAGTTGGAAAAATCCTTACTGGTTGTTCCTGCAAATGTGAGTGACAGCTGAGCTTGGCCCAGGTTTCCATGTCACTGGTTTAATAGCACGAACAGGGCACATCCTTATCTGTACAAGGTGTGAGTTCATTTGTTGCTGTCTGTTTTTTGTAAGGAAGCAGCATGTCTGTCAAGGAAACTGAAGGTGCTTTGCATGTGAACAATCAGAACTGTAGTCTTTCAATTCTCAGTCTATAGTGGTATCACAGGCTTCCTAACCTGGACAGCAGCAACATACCCGAGCAGCCAGAAACTTGAAATATTGCAGGGTAAACCTCATAAGTAAAGTGACATGCATATAACTCTGCTACTTGTGCAACAGATCCACAGAACAAAATCTCAGCAAACCCTGTGGCAAAGTAACCACCTCATTTGAATTAGTATTTCTACTTTTCATTTACTTAACTATGTGGATATCTGTATACTAAGGTACAGAATGGACTGTTCTTTTTATACTTTGCAATTCTGTAGATAAGCAGTTGTTGAAAATTTTTTATGTTTGAGTTCCTGTCTTGGATCCAAATTAATTTGTAGATGCCTATTTCAAAAGTCAAGGTCTTATTTGAGAGAAATAATGTAGTTATTTATGTATCCTGCACCCCTTTACAATTGTATTATTTTCTAATAACCAAATGGAGTAAAACTAAAGTGAATATTAAAAAAAATTACTGTTAGCTGTAACTTGAATTTTTGTATGGTAAAGAATCTGGAGATAGCCATCCTGCTTAAAATTAAAATACTGCCATTATGATGAAAGAAGTTTTAAAAGAGCACTAGGTAAACTTGAAAACGTCAATGTTTGTATCCTAAAAATAATTATGTATTACTTAAGTGAAGAAGTGTTCGAGGAAAAATAGCTGTAAATAGTGCTAGAACATTATTTGTATATTTAGTGTGTTACCTTACAAAAAAAATATTACCAGCACCTTAGTTTAATCTTTGGTACATTTATTTATTTGCCCAACCTATGGAAGAAGTGAAAGTGAATCTGAGTATCAGAGCCTTCTTATCCACTGTCAGAATGCTTTTACTGACTCAACGATCTGCTGTTTAAAAGCAACCACCAACCAAACTAACCACAAAAGGTTGTTTCTGAACAAGATTCAGCCAAGAATGTCGAAGCTGAATGTTGTGGCACCCCTTTCCTAACATGCTGTGCCTTATCTTTTTAGAACAGCGTGAGGTAAGTAGGGAGTGTCACTCTTGGCTTTGCTGTTCCCATCTGTGTGGAGTTGCCTTATGTTTTTCTTTGGACTTCAGCACTTAAGACATTTACTACCCTTCTGCAAAAATAAGACTGCAAATATGCAGTTGGTATTTGACTTTTTAAAAAATAAAGTTAATGAGAAGTGTCTGTTCATTAAGTATTCCTAGTGAATTCCTGTACATAATGGATTCGATTTGTACATTCTGCTGTTTTTATTTTAGTGTTAGATGTATAAAGTTATGGTTATTTCTGTCATCAAATAAACTGAGTTCTGCCATGAATTGCTCACTCTTTCTGGGGAAAGAAAGTGTTGCAGATTCCTCTTCAGTATTTCACTTTCTGTATATAGACAGATTCTGGCCTGGATAGTTCTAGTAACACTGGCTTTTTAATTTTTGCTTAATGCTCAAAGAATTTTATTGTGTGAGGAAAGGAAACACACTGCCCTCCTGAATTGTGTTAGAACACGGCTGTACAAGAGCACAGTGCTAGTGAAACACTATATTGATACTGAAATTGCTTTGGCAGCAAGTCCTTGAGGTGGGTGACCTATCTGCTCTGACCCCTGGTACCCAGCTGTAACAATCTTGGTTTGTTTCAGATGTTGTTTCTCTTGGGTGTGCACAGCACTGGCCCCAGAGCAAGCACCAGCCAGCACTGATCTGAGATGGATATTTGAGCAAGGGCTTGTGGTGTGGAAGTTGTCCTCCACTGTCACTCTCCTGGCTGAAGGATGAGCTGTACAGCTGCCTCCTTACTGGGAACTTGCCCAGTGCAAGTTACAGAAACTTCAAGGCAGCACTGATCTTGCAGAAAGATTATCTTCTGTGGTTTATCCTAAGGGAATGTTAGGAGCTTTTTAACTCCTCTGTGAGCCCCTGTAAATAACCAAGTTATCTATAATTAAAGAAAAGTGGGGGTTTCAAAAGGGTGAGTGCTGAAGGAGTAAGGAAGGCTTCTGTTGAACAACTACTGCTCCACAGGCATGCAACTACAACAGGTGCACAACAGCTAAGTGATGTGTGGATAATTTTTGCCCTGCTTTGTTCCTACTGGAGTTACAACCACATCATTCCTTGCTGTGAAAGGAAGCACCATGAATTTCTACAGCACTGGTGTATAATGATGACACTCAAGAGCCAGTCTTACAGCTGAGGCCAACAACGTGGTGAAACCCCCCAGCATCTCTGGAGCAGCTCTTAATCAAAGCCTATTCTGCTAATTCCAGCTGCTGCAGGCAAGAGGCCCTGGTCACTGTTGTCACCCTCAACAGGGCTGTTGGGGACTATCCTTAAAAGTCTTGTGTGACCTCTAAAGAACTCAGCAAAAGCAGGTTTTTCTTGTTCCTCTAGGAAGAGTTTTGTGCTGTGGGCGTTGTCCCTCCTTAGGGGTCAAGTGCCCTGCCTTCCAGCATGGCTGAGTTGTGGTGCAAGGTCTTCTTTTTGTGGCTTTAAATTTTACACGTGGACAGGACTCTCACACCAAGGACCTGAGTAGCTGACCTAAGGCACCCCTTTTGGCCCTTGTTTCAGTTACCTGTTCAGTCCCTGCAGCTGGAGAGATGGCAGCTGATCTGAGTGGGGAGGGCTCCCATAGCCACACTTCTGTCACCGAGGCACTGCTGTGATTCTGTAACAAGGTACTGAGCATCACCCAACATCTTAAATGCAACTACTATGTTTACAAATTAGGGGAAGCTGGGGGAGAAAAGGAGAGATAATTATGCTTTTATTATAACTTTCATTAACTTTAGATTAATAACTTGTACTGCCAGGAAAACATCAATACAGGTTCATGACCAAGTTGCAGTGGAGCTCTTGCTACAGAACTGCAAACACTTTTTGTGTGTCTCATCAGGAAATCCAATCCCAAGAAACAAATTTATGAACTGAGCCACACACCAAGCAGAGGTTTTACAGACCTCATTCCATGCCAGTGCATCAGGAAATCTGTGCTCCAACTACCAGCCACTCCTGCCTCCTCCTTACCCAGCCTGGGAGGCAGCTGGCATTAGAGTGTCCAGACCTCAAAAAGCTGCAGCAGTTTGGGCAGAAAATCTTGGGCTCCCACCACTGCACACTGCTAAATGCAAGTTTGCAAACAGAAGCTGAACATGCTGTGGCCAGAAACAGTTGATGTTCTGTGCTTTTAATTCCACAGGTAATTACACACCTACCCCCAGGCAATGGCTCCACATTATTAGACACGAGCAGCTTTCCTAAGCACTATATAAAGATGCTGGTATTTCAAAATTAGACAACAGTAGATCTTTTTGTCAATGAAACCAGAAGAAATAAGGGATGTGATAATAGGATAAAGTAAAAAAGCAAACTTAATTATCCAGTATTTATGATGTTCCACTGAGTCGTGCCAGAGACACTAGAAATCAAATACTGGCGAGTATAGAACATAACCTTCCCTTTTGTAGCTTAAAGGCAAAACTACTCAGCATTCATCAACTTTTAGTTATATAAGGAATTCCAAAAACAAACCTTTGCAGAACACCCTTTAAAACTACCAAATAAACAGACAAAAAAACTTTCTTGAAACCCTGTAGCTTATCTTAGAGCAGCCTATAAAGAGTACCAGTGATACCAGTGAATTCCAGTAGTTTATAACGCATTTACCTCTTCAAGAAACAGAAGTTGCCATTTTCTCGAAAGCTGACTTCCTCCCAAATCTCTTTGGAAAGCCAACTTTGGTAAAGCCACTGCCAGCACACAGACTCAGCAGACTCCTGTGAGTTCTGACAAAGGGGTGCTCTACAAACCTGGCAGCTGTGGAGATGAAGCTCGCCAGGCCTGATGGCAGCTGTGGCTGCTGCCACGGTGCTCCTGGGAGAACCACAGTGGTTTTGCCAAAGTCTAGTGAATACTGGGATTGGGTCATCTCCAGTATGGCACAAGCTATGAATTGGCATCCCTAAGCTACCTCAGAGGCAGGCTTGGGACTCCTTCCTGTTGATAAAATCTGAGAATCTGGACAATGTATCTCCCATGCTTTAAAGGAATGAAATTAGTGAGGGGCTAGGCCCAGTACTGCCTGAAACACAGCCACCAGGAGCTCACCACACTGTTTGGTGGGCTGTTTAGTTCTGGATTTTTGGGGGGGCACTTTTCTTGCCTTTTGGGTATTTTTGGTTTGGACTTGGTTTTTTTTTTTGGAGGGGGGGTTGTTGGGCTTTTTTATTATTTTAATATAGTCAGATGAGTTTGGATCAATTTACAAGCCAGCAGGCTCAGAACAGCCCAGCTGCAGGGTAGCACAGAGGTTACTGGGTAACTGCTAACATCTTTACCTTATGTCATCAATGTTCTGCAGGCTGCTCAGGTGTCAATTCCTGCTATGCAAGCACACAAGCTGGCATTTCAACCACTGACAAGCACACACTATGCTGTACTAAGTAGTTCAAGGTCTCAGCATACCTCCTGGAAGCACTTCAACATAGCCAAATCAGATCATTTATCATGAGTTTCAGGATTCTTGAACATCCTTAAATAAAAAAGCCAAACCAAAAAAAACTGACTAAAACCACACCAAGAATTAAAAAAAAAAATAGGGCTCTCTGCATGCAAAAAGAACATGACTACTCTACCAAAAGCCTATAGCTTGAAGTTAATTCCAGCTAACATTTTCCTTGATGATCTTGTTCAGATCAGTCAGTTTGTTCTCACAAGCATCAGACATTAAACACCAGGAAACATCTGGGAGTGACAAAATCCAGCTTGTCTGGCACCCACTCCTGAGGAGACTGAGGCCCTCCTGATGGATTTGCTCCCCTGAAGCACAGAGAAGGAAGAGATCACTTGCAGTGAGTGAGGCAGGGTCACTGCTCACCTTCAGCTGAGATTTAGAAGTTTCTGCAGTCTCTCATAAGGTCCAGGATTATTTACTGACCATGGAAGTAAGAAGATAAACCTAACTTTTGCTCTCTCAGTTGCATGGAAGGTATTTCATAGCATGTCTGCTCTTCTGCTTAGCAATTTCCTAAATGATTTTGAAGTACAAGGAAATTCTGGGTATGAACATCTACTTGAGACAAAGATGTGGAAGAAAGAGGTGGTAGGTTAACTAAAACAAGGAACAGATCTCTCAATCATTCTCTTATTTGAAGTTCTGTTTTGCTTTGTTCCTATACAAGTGATTGATACAGTATGAACCAGCTACAGAGGAGCACGAGAAAATAGCTATTCACTATGGATTACCACTATCTTAAAGGGATTTATTTAGACAAACATAACCACATGTGATGAAAATAAGTGAGAAGTTTGTCTTGCCTTGTTCCAGTAATGCCCAAATAGGTTTTGGAAGTCCTGAAAGTCAGTTTTGAAAGTGTGGGGTTTTTTTAAATAAACCAAATATTTCTGCTATGGAAGAAAAATAATGTATACATTTTTATGTTAAGTTCATAACAAAGCTTTTAAAAGAAAACAGTTACAGGTATTCAACTGCATCAGACTTCAAAAGAAAAAAGATTACACATACAATACAAAAATACAAAAAAATATTTTTAGAACTTACAAACTCAGAAGTCTAAGTGGTCAGAGCTTTCCTAAAATAATAATAATAATAATAAAAAAATACATTTCAAGATGCACTTTCCTTTCTGCACTTGCAAGTTAACTTTAGCAAGAAGACAGTTTTAGAGGCAGGATGAAAGCAATAATGTATTGAATGCTACAACCATTTCCCAGCTGAAATTAATTTAGTCATTGACACTATCAGGTATTTGAATTTAAAAAGAATCTTAATGTTTGTTTGGGGTAGAGGAGGTGGTGGTATTGCTGTTGATAATGTTCTATTTAACCAGTTCTGTTAGTAAAATGTTCTACAAATACGCAATCTAAATTAGACTGAAATTTAGACAGTCATGACTAGCACTGAAACCCTTCAGCACTCTCCTGCAGTATGGAAGCTAAGAAATAAACTGACCAGATTCATGTCACTGCTGAAAATCACTGCAAAAGGAAGACAGGCAGGAAAAGGTCAAGTTTTATTTCTGAAGCTGACACTTGTTAGGAACATCAGGACTGCAATAAAGCAGCATTCCTTGACCTGATAGTGTCCACTGAGGTCACAGGCATCAAGGCATTTTGTTTTAAATGGCAAGACAGGGAAAGTGCATCTTAGATTTTTCACACTTAAGCAGTGAGTTACCGATTTTTGGTGTGGCTTTTATTCCTTCTAGGCATAGTAAAGAAAAGTATTTCAACCAAAGGTGAAGCTTAATGTACATTAGCTTGTATTTTTGGTGGTGGCTTTTGTGTACCACTAGGAAATGCTAACAAGCACTACTCAAGGCTAATGATTTAAAAGGAGCACACTGAAAATACTGATTTACCTTTGTAGTGACTATTCTTTACAGACTGCATCTAATATACAGACAAGGCCCATTCTCCTTAGGGCAGAACAGGCCACTGAAGGTTACACATCCTACATGAAGTTTTAAACTAAATCAGAGCTAAGTTACCAGAGCCACTCAGAGCAACATAATTCCTAATTTGCAGAGACAAAAGGTGACTGCAGGAAGAAAAAAAATCCAGGTTCTTCTTATTTCCTGTGTAAGATTATATTCAAATTAATAGTCCAGTAACCCTTCTAGCACAAGACAATGCTCACTCTCTTTAGCAGAATTCCTGGGAGTCAATTGTTTCTCCTGTTATGAAGAGGGAGCCAGAAGCGAGAATGCAAGAGCATTCAATTTTAACCTGATTAAAGAGACAGTAACCTTTTTATCCACCTAATTTAATCACTGACAAAAAAAATTATCTTAAAAAGGTACCACTCCAATTTCTTTATTATCTGTAACCTTTTGAAACTAATCACATGAACTACAAAATTAGCAAATGCCTTGAAATCTGTATACAAAACATAAATTACCTCTAATTTCAAACTCATTTATTAGTGTACCACTCAAAGTCTTAAAAAAGTGGCTCCAAAGATAGTCTCATACCATTCTTAAAAAAGGAAACTGTTCCTTTAATGTTACACCCTCCCCTCCCCCCAAAACACCCAACTTGTAATCCACATCATTTAGTTATTTTCTTGGTCATGGACATTTCCAAGATGAGATTTTATATTTCGTTCCCATAGCTTCTGGTTGTCAGAAAATCCATGCTTTCCTTTATTGAACGAATTTGGTCCCGCTGAGGTTGGTGTATCCCTGTGAAAAGTAAAACAAGAGCAGCTCAACTACAGCAGACTGTGCCATGTGACCCTGAAAATACTGATTTCAAGCCTTGTCTGTCCAACATTTCCTTCTGTTACATCAGGAGCCCTCACTATTAGCAACTGTAAGCTGGCCACAGAACTGATCTGTATACAGTATGTCAAAACAGACCAATGAGATGGGGCAGGAGAGGAGTGGCAGTAATTGCTGCCAGCTACAAAGATTAAGAAACTGAGGAATCAAATTTGCTACTAGAATAAAAATAAAAATTACCATACTAGAGAACTTCCAGAGTGACTGACTTTAACACAAGTCTGTCATGATAAACACCTCTAAAATACAAATTCTCAAAATTCATCCTAATTTAAGTGAAGTCTCCTCTGAAAAGGTCCGTATTTGTTCCAGGACTGGTCCTGTGGCAAGCAGGAGAATTACATGATTGATTGTAAAAAAAGAGAAGCAATTCTTTTTCTGAGAGACGATTCTTATCTTCCCCTTGCACATGAGTTTAAAAACATGACCAGACTACCTACTTCAAGGCAATTTATAAAAGGGAGAACCAGAAAAATACAAAGTAGAGACAAGCAGGAATTCTTACCTATTTCATTTACAAGAAAAAAATGAGCTTCTATTTAATGCAGACTCAATTACTTCCTCAAAAAAATAAATATGATTCGAAGTTCAAATGCAAATGTACTACTTTTAACATGCAGATGACACATTTGAAAATCTTGTTTCTGGAGAAATGCTTCTTTAACCTATTCTAATTCCTTGTACTTTCAAAGCATCCTCAAGATGTGCCCTGGGCTGGGGAGGTATTTCACACACTCACCCTCCTCCAAAGCACAGTTCAAAGCTGCCCTACCTTCCGATGTTCTTCATGCGCATCTTGGCTTCAGGGGGCATTTCCTCTGGTTCGCTCTGCAGGGACAAAGGAGGTCAGAGCAGGGCTGAGCACCTGTGTTTGAACATTTCAAATGCCTGACAAGATAAAGGCTGGACTACAGCCCTACAGGACAGCAAAGTCACTTCAGACACCAGGGAGGTCCTACACGGTTATAGAACAAAATACAAATTTCTCTGTTCAACTCTATGTGAAGGAGCAGTAATATGACAACAAAATATTTAGCAAACCAGAAGCACAACTTTCCTTTGTCTCCCCCTAATCAAGCCTAGAGAAAGCAAGTACTAATTCAAATTATGTTGTGCATCTTATCTTCAGGGAGAACTTATCAACATTTTAATGATTCCTTGAACCAACACAGAGAAACTGTACATTCTTAATCAGAGTCGAAAGAGATGCTTCTAGGTTGAAAATTCCTGACATTTATGTTAAGAATTAAAAATATCCCACACTCTCAGCCTACCACACCAATGGTATTTTGTGTTGATCACTTGCTTATTACTCACATCTTCATCTTCGTTGAAAGCTGCTGCTACAGAAAGGGTTTTTGGAGCCAAGGTTGGAACAGGCTCTTTAGGCTTCTGGAAAAGACAAAATGCACAAGTAACATTAAGTGTACTAACTCAAAAAAGCCACCCTTGGCTTTTAAAGTATTTTGGCAAAATTAAGTCAAACATCTTCACTGAAATGGGCAACCAGGGGAAAATTTTTTGTCTGAATCAAGCATATAAAGGATTCTCTAACGAAAAAGGAAAATGACTGCTCGTTTTTGTGTGATCACTGTGAGCAGCAACCTGAGCCCTCTCATATTACAACTCGCCACATGCAGGTTTTAACTTTCTAGCACACTGCAGGGGTAGTCAGCCATTGGTGCATGACATGAACAATTAAAACAGAACCTGAATAACTTGTGGTATTCAAAATTTTACTGTGTCACTATTTCAATTATTCTTTTGAGATATTCTTATCCATCAATGTCAGAAAAAAAATGAATATGTTTATTTTTTTCTATTTTAACAACATGACAGTTTTCTAGTTAAAAATAAATCAATGCTTTTAAACTACTATCAGTATCTATCAGAGAGTCCAATTAATAAAAAGTTCCTTTAAAGAGTATATTTTTTATTTCAAATTTTTTATTCCTCTATTTGAAGTGTAGGAAGTTGTCACTGTTACATGTAGTACAGCAGTAATGGTAGCAAAAGTTACTTCAACATCACTGAGAGGAAAATAAGTTACTAGTAACAGATTGCTATTATAGTACTAAATCAATCCTGTGCAGTGCTTTCTCCATTTTGCCTTTACTGGCAATTCTTTAATACAAACTCCTAGAAGCTGGTACTGCAGCAGAACCCTTATGCAACTGCCTACAGCTGTTCTTAACTGATGCTGCACAACATATAAATACCACATCATTTTTAAAGCATCTGCGCCCAAGGAACGGGGGATGTACTCGAGGAGTAAAAATGACTGAAAAGAAACAGGGTAAATTTCAGCACTGTGCCATCTGGTGCACTGTCACTCACCCACTATTCAGTGAACCAGAAATCCTGAGCCATATTAATTGCCACTTTGGACATGAGAAACTGATGCATGCTAGAAGCTCAGAGAAGGAAGCCTTGTCTATTTTTCCAAAGTCTGAGCTGACCTGACTGCCCTTATACCCTAGAATGCTGCCAGCCCACATCACCCTTCCACCTGAAAATAACTGAGCACTCTTTTAATCCTTTGCAAGTCTCTAAAATGCTGGCATTGCAGGCACAAGGCTTCCACAATTAGAGTTTGAATTTGATGCAGACAACTACTCCTAACATATTCATCACAGTAACAGGTGGGAAATGTATATGAATTGTAATAAACAGCGAAGCAGTCCCTGGCTTGTCCTTGGCCAAGGCAGTGGAGGACTACTCTGGAAGTACAGAGTCATCAGATTCCCATCTGAACAAGCACAAGGATTCCTTGTGCTGGACATTCAAGGGGATCAGAATTCTTAGAAACCTATGTAACAAAGCTCCATCTCTTGCATTTAACACAAATTCATCATACTGGCCTTGCAAAGAACAGGGAAGTCATGGAAATATGTTACGATTCCCCATGCTAAAATAAGACCTTTGGAGTGGAAGACAACCTACTAAGCCATCTAGATGCTTTCTTCTAGCTTTAAGCATCCTGTGCAATGAAGCTCCCAGCACACATTTCAAAGTACCCTGAACAGCTTAACAAGTCTGCTCAGTTCCCTCAGGAAATTATTGCAGACTTCTCAAATCTCATTACAAAATTATTCTGTACGTTCAAAGATCTACAGTTCATTTCAATCAAGTCTCATGATTCCTGATACTACTGACCTGTTATTAATAACCTTGAAGTACTTACAAGTACTTACACATGCATGACTAGCTGGTCCTGCAACACCTGTTTAAACTTCACCCAAGCTACCATCATGGGGATTCAAGGTTTCCTTCTGTAAGGAAGCCTTCCCAACAGACTTCCCTTTTCCCTCAGTCTCTCTAAAATTAAAAGCTCTAAGTAGACTTACATTTGCTCCCAGTTTGATGGATATTGCAGATGCCTTCTTTGTTGTCTGACTGCCTATGGAAAATCCAAACTTGGACATTTTGGCAGGAGCAGGCTTTGTGGTGAAGTCTTCAGCTTCTTCATTAGCTGCCCGTTTCTCTGCACTGCGACTCGAACTTTCTCCTCCATTACTGGAAGAAACAGTCTTAGTTTTCACAGGTTTTTCTGCCTCTTCTTCAGGTCCTGGTGAAGTCGAAACAACTTACCAAGATGAGCTACTTTTACTGAGCAGATTGATGGGAGCAGCAACCTCAAAAAGCATTATACTTTGGGTGCAATAGGTAAGATGTTTTTAGTGACAGAAGTTTCCACCAATGTATATTTAGTGGACAGCAAAATACAAAGAGGAGAAGAAACTGCAAGCACTCCACTACTTGTAAAGAACTTCTTGTATGAGCCAGGAAAACAATCTTGAAGCACCATCTCTTTATTTAGTATGGAAGTCAAAGTTCATGTAGTAAATTAAATGTAGATGACTAAATCTTTTTTAAGTTTTTAAGTTGCCACAGATAAGCTTTCATAATTGGAATCCCAATTCCAAATCTAGAGTAGATAATCTAAGTTAAAATTAATTCTACTAAATTTCTACAAAATCACGTCCATGCCAGTCTCTAGGCTTGTCTGGCACAACTCTAAAATCATGGGGGTGACTACAGTGAGGCCAGCTGTCTCAATCATGTTTCGAGTCACTGCTTGTCCACATCTCATCTGTAATAGATCTGCCAAGCTCTGCTTGAGAAAGGAATCAGCACTAAAAAAACATAATTATATAGATTTCATCTTTTCTGGTTTTGTATAGTCATGGAAAACATAGCAGCTGAACAGTGATCCACAGAGAAAAAAACATTCAAGTAACACTTCCACTCCTATAAAATCAGCTTCTTTAGCTACACCAACAGACAAAGGTGTCCTTGGAAAACTCATACTGGACAGAGTAAATGCTTCAGCAAAAAGACACTTCCCTGCTGCTGAAATAAGCAAACCACTGCAGTAGCAGAAGGGGGAAAAAGCCAACACACATTATAAGGAAAGGACAGGGAAGTGCTCTCAGTAGCAGTTTAAAACAACTGGAGCTAGCACAAGTTCCTCATCACATCAAATGGAGAACAGCACCTTCCATTCACAGCAAATTCTGACCATCAGGGGATAAAGCTCTTTGCACTGCTAATGCAAAAAGCTACTATGTAAGATGAAGCAATGGGAGAGAAGAAAGTCTGAACTGGGGTCAACAAGTCTGTAGCTCTAAAAAAAAAAAAAAAAAAAAAGAAAAAAAAGCAAACAACATCAGGAAAGATAAAAACTAGGGACTCAATCTATATATATATTTGTCTGCTATTTTCCAAATAATAAGCAGCAGAATATACCACTTCTACCCCACTCTTCCAGGTATCAAGATAAGAAGTGATTGAAACCAAAATGCAAAATGGATTTATCATTCACCTTCAGAAATAAGGCAGATCACAAAAAAACTGGAACTTCGATCAGTTTCACTGTATTAAAAATGCTACTAGAAATTTGATCAGAAAATACAGATATAAAAATGAAAAACAAAGAAGGAAAGAGAAACAAAATGTACACAAATGACCTTGGGTACTGGTAGTTATCTTAGCACAGTTTACCAAACAGCAGTCTGCAGAGACTATGACAGCATCCTTACAGCTAGTCCATGAAATCACATTAAACAGAATGGTGCAAGCCCAGCCTCAGTACACTACAGACTGTGATTTAAAGGTAGGCAAAAGATTCACTGGCCTTAAAAGTACTGGAACCATAGGGTCTTTTTCATAACATGCAAAATGCACAGCAGCCCAAAATTCAGGACACAGGGAACCAGGCTAGTTTCCCAGACTAGTGGTAGCCTGAAGGTTATTACACTATTTTTTACAGCTTACTTCTTTCAAGTGTAAATTCTCAAATACTGCTAAGCACAAGGTGAAGCCTAATACAATCTACCCACATCTCAGTATCTCCTTCAGAATTAGTTCCTATCAGCACTGCATTCTGAGTGTTATTTCTACTGGGCTTGTCAAAGGATGAACTCCAGACTGCTGAAAGAAATGCTCCTGCTTGACCAGAGAGCTGTAAGGGGCACAGGACAGTTGGGGAATGTGGGGAGAGAGCCGTTGTGCTGTTTGATTTCTGCAGGAAACAGAAATGCAGACATATTAACCCTTAAACAGGTCTCTACTATCTCCCATGCCAGATATCAAGGCTGCTTTATTATTTCCTGGAGGTCATTCTTCACCTACACCCAGTACTATTTCCGAAGTAGACTGGCTAGTGCCCTTTTCATGGATTGCAGACATAAAAAGTTGTCCTACTTCACAGCTAAGTTTTACTCATATGTATCAACAAACCACACAAGTGGACAACTTCCACTGTCCAGGTGGCTGAAGTGACAAGAGTGACAATGCCAGCTGTACAGCATTTCAGGATCCGTTGTCCCTGGGAGTGCAACCACGGGGACACGTGGGAACAAACCAGCCACAACTAAGTTAGTTTTAAGCCCCACTATCCTGGCAAAAAATTGAAGACTGCAAATTGCTTTCAAAAATCCATAGGTAACAACTATTCTTCCTCAGGGCCAAGATATCTAAAAAAAATCACGTTTCAGCACACAAAACAGTACACAAGACAGGATGAATTACTGATGCACTGCTTCTGCCCACTTACTGTATTACTAGTATAAAAAAACACCCAATACTACCACCAAAAAATAAAAACCAAAAAGCCACCAAAGCCCAACAGAGAACCAAGAGTCGAGGAACTACCTAAAATCAATATTGTTAAAATGTCAGTGATTCTCAGAAAAAGCATTCACTGTTGAGGTTATCCTGATTGGTTTACAAGCCTGATTTAATTTTTCAACAGATCTAAGAAGTGCCCTCTCCCTAATGAAATACAGATATACTGAAACAAAAAAAACCCAAAAAACCAAAACCCATCAAAACCCAAATAAAAGAAAAAAGGAAATATACCAAGAAAGAAAAGCTTTATCTTTGCAAAGACACTGTCCTTTCAACTTTAAGTAAAGGGAAGAAGAAAAGAAACACAGAATTAAAATTTTCAAACCAAACAGTGCGGAAATTACAGGAATGTCCAGTCATAATATAAATACTGTAAGACCAAACAGCAAACTTACAGATTGTTGCCAGGCAAAAAACAACCCCCAAATGATTAAAACAGCAATTAAAGAATATTCACTGTACCCATTAATAAAAAAGGTACCATAACTATTTAAAGTTAATCTTTAAGGCTCTGTCTTCTTCCTTGCAGACAGCAACAATCATATTTCTCTCAGAACACGACATTAAGTACTCCGTGTATTTTTACGAGGGAGAAATAGTGCATTTGCATGGATAAGGAGAAGCTGGTGTTTTTTTACAAAAGCGCCTTTAAAGCTGAGCACAGCAGAGCCGACTCAGCCTCTCCTCCAGCGCAGCCCCCTCAGGCCCGGGCCACCCACTATCCCCGCAGGGCCAGGCACGGCACGGCCCGGCCCGGGCAACTCACGGCCGGGTGAAGCACACCTGGATTCCCCCCCACCACCCCCGCTGGAACAGCACAGACCCCGTTCCCACCCCACAGCTCCGCGGCGAGAGGCGCTACATGTTCACCTCCTGCGGGCTGCGGCCGCTTCGCCTTCTCGCCCTCGGCTCTGCCGTCCGNAAGCGAGGAGGTCAGAGGCACCCCCGGCACTCCCGGCATCGCACCCTGAGCCTCTGCGTCACGGGGGTGCGAAGGAACCACGTCCGCTGCCGCGCTCTCCTCACTGTGCGTGGTTTAACGATTATCTTCCGTGATTCACAAATATCATTACCTCATTGCCTCCTCGGCGTGTATAAATATCTAAAGTGTGTGGAGGTGGTGCGCCAAGAAGGATCCGGGCTCTTCTCAGTGGTGCCAAGCAATGGAACAAGAGGCAACGGGCAGAAACTGATGCACGGAAGTTCCACCTGAACATGAGGAAGAACTTCTCTGTTGTGCAGTGACCGAGCACTGGAACTGGTTGCTCAGAGGGGATGTGGAGTCTCCCTCACTGGAGAGATTCAAGAACCCTCCAGATACAACCCTGTGCCATGTGCTCAGGGATGACTCTGCGTGATTTGGGAGGTTGGACCAGATAACCCACTGTGGCCCTTTCCAACCTATCCAGTCTGTGGTTCTGTAACAGGAGTTCAGCTGAGCAGTGACACCACCTTTCTCCAGCCCAGTGTGCAAGCCAGTTTGCAGATCAGAAGATGCTGCTTGTATCAAGAAAGAACAAATGACAGAAGGGACATGGCACTCAGCCCATAGCAGGAGGTTGGAACTAGATGAGGCCCCTTCCAGCCCAAACCATTCCACAGCTCTATGATATTCAGCAGCACATAGCTCCATTGTTGTCTCTTCTTCCCCTGCGGAAAGAGAGTCTGAGTGAAGCACACACATCCACCCAGCTAGTCCTTGCACTTCAGGGTTTCCCAGGGAGCTGAAGGCAGCTCTCAATCATCACCTGGAACACCACCCTAAGGTGAAGCTTTGTGTACTTCCCAACCACACACAGCTAAAAGGAACCAGATCTCTCCCTGTGCCAGAGGTTGTTATCCACACCTGAAGGCCCCTGCACCTCACAACAGGCAGTGAAGGGCAGTATCAGGGTAGTGAATCTTCTGCCTTGCAACAGCATGTAGGAAGAGGTCACCAGGGAGTAGGTCACCACTAATTCACCATCTGCCTTCTGTAACTTCAAGCATCACCCACAAAGCAAGCCCTCCCCATCCTACAGTCATCAGACCTGTATTTAGCTGCCCATTGCAGCTCTGTAGCCTGAATGCAGACCTTCACAGACATCAGTATATTTTGAGCTGTGAGAAATATTAAAAGGCTCTCTACTCCTCTAAGTATTTACTAATAGGACTATTTACCATCTCAGAAGTTCCAGCAGTGTGGGAAGTCTACATTGCATGGCCTGAAAACACAGGCAGTTTGGGACAAAAGTCTTACACAAAAGTAGGTAAGATTTTTTTTTTTAGTGCCGTCAAGAAATTTGCCTTATTCCTTCCAAACACAGACTTGATTTGTGCCAGATAGAACATCCAGAAATAAATGGTGCAGTTCCCCAGACTCATGCAAGGTTTTAATCATTTTAGTTCAGCTATCAAAGGTTAATTCATCTGCACACAAGAGGATTCAAGCAGTAATGGGAGATGCCTCTTCTACTTCACCTTAGTGATCTTTTAGAATAAAACTGTAGATAGCCTCCAAAACAGTGAGCTCTGAAGACCTTTGCATTCAGTAACAAATACCCTTGTCCAAGCACAGTTCAATTGAACAGACTGATAGTCTTCGTGTAGAGTTTTTTTTTACAATAGATTATCTCATTTCTCTTACATAATTTCAATAATGTGTGAATAAATTTAAACAGCTGGGCTACTAAAGTAATATAAAAAACCCAACTCTTAACAATGGTCATTTCAATGTAAGCAACAAAACATATTCTGAGATTAAGAGCAGAACAGGTGTTCCAGATGTACCGAGAAGCCAGAGCATTAAAGGACACAGTTTGTATGTAAAAAATTCATTCTCCTCCCCATCACTCTACTTTTGCTTTAGTTTATACTTCTTGGGGCAGTTTTTGGCAAATTGCTTTTCTATGTTTTCCCGTCTCTTTCCAATTTTAAGTGTGTTGATCAGGTCTAATGTTTTTTTCAGTTCCTTTACAGGTTTGTTTACAAAGCCACAGTATTTCCTTTTTGGAACAAATTCCAGAGCCTTCTTCCAGTCAGCAGTATCTTTCAAGGTTAATAAAATATGCATCATTTGATCCAGTGTGAGATTTTTGGCACCAGTATTCCAAAGCAAATACTTCTCCAGTGGAAGGGCTGCAGTCTCCAGTCCTAATCGCTTTGCCCGTGCTAAAGAGACTCCTCTTTTTATGCTCTTGTCAACCATTGACCCAACAATATAGATCTTATCGTGATCAAATGTTTTCATGACTTTGGGAGAATCAGCTGTCAGATAGATGAGCTTATCCTTTGGAAAGATTTCTGTATAGCACTGGTCTGTCACTGTGACAAGCAGCTTGCTCCATGCCTCTCTGTAATTCTCGATAAATTCCCTATGATAGAGGCTATCATCTTTTAAGTTACAGAAGTGGATGTGGAATGGATCTGGAGATCGCCTGTTGCAGCTTTCACTCAGTATTATTTGTTTCACTGTATTTGTGACTTCTCGGACAGACATTTCTTTCTCATAAGACATGTCAAATACCAGAGGCTGGCCAAAGATCATGGACTGAGCAGCTCTCCAGTTGTATGCTTTATCCATAGTCCTGGACCACAAACATATGAATGGACTCGTTTTGGTCTCATCATCTGTTTTTGAAGCTTGATCTTGTGCTTCCAGCCTCCTTTCCCTTTTCTCAGCCATCTTTCTTTTGTCATTTTTCTTGTGCAGTTCTTTGAGATGCAAATATTTTAAATACTTCTTTTTGGCTGATTTAGAAGGACACTCCATAAAAGTTTTTAGCTGTTCTTCACTAATATTTTCTGGAACAGCTCTGCCAGCTAGCCTCCACATCTCCAAAGTCTCACGTGCAGCAGCCAAACTGGAAAGCTTCTCAGGCTCCGAGACCGTCTCACTGACCTCTTCTTGCAACCCGGATTTCATTACTTTCTTCCACTCATCTAAATCTAGTTTTTCTGAGGGTTCACATGACTTATCCTGCTTCAGACAAAGTGATAAACTCAGAGTTCTACTGAGCGGAAACAAATCCTTTTTCATCACATGTTGGGCAGCAAAGGGAAGGACAGAACTTCTTACAATTTTTCTCAGAAGCATATTAGCAGACTGCATACTTAGGCATGTACTGTGTTGCAACACTTATCTGCAAAACACCAATAAAAGGGGAAAAAATTTGTCAGAATTCACAAAGAAAACATATGCAGATTTTTCTTCTTAGTAACACTGACAGAAAATAGGTTACTTCTTGGAGGATGCTAGAAATTTCTCCTTTTACTATGAATTTTTTACTGTTTCCTAAATAAAAGCAGCTTAAACCAGTTCTACTTACTGCAATTCAAAATGGAGTCAAACAACCTTCAAGTACTGTCCAAGATCTCTTTAAGTTATCTGTATCATATGACAAGCCTTCACAACCAGAGTCAATGAAAATCCTGCATGGAAACCAGAAGTATTTTTAAATAATCTATCTATTCTGTGAATAACAACTAGTTAATCTAGAAAAAGAAAAGACCATCTTTTTTCTTTTTGCTAAATTGTCTGTGAAGCTGTCATAGGCACATAAAGCTGAGGACATAAACTCCCCTTGGTCCCACTAATTTTACCCACATTTGTATTTAAATATGAAGGGTCTGCAGAAAGAAAAACACTCAAGAACATTTAATAGTTTCCTTGGCCTATGCACACTACTGAACTAAGTGTCAGTGAAGTTCCAATGCTTGAAGAAACATGATTTGGACAAAACCAGAATTCCCAATTTTTAAATCAAAATTCATAATCTTCCTAATAAACTGAAATAAGGTGATATACAGAACAACGTTATATAATGCTGGGTTTGTAAATACATACCTGCTCAGAGGGAGGCACAGAAGGAGCAGTGTATTATTTAGAAATGCCATACAAACCTAGCATGTGTTTTATTATACAGTAATTGGTCAAACTGGTGGCTGACCTCTCATGTTCTACCATTATTAAGATAAAAGAAACAAGAACAACCAACAATGCAAGAAGCACTGTTGCAATGCAAAAGAAACAAGCAACCTAACAATGTGAAAATCTCTAAGTGTTAGAACAGAAATATCCCTAATTTTACATTGAAGCGTTTAACCTACTGGCAAAAGTGAAAATCAAAGCATGGAGAAATCAAGGGAGCAGTTCCTCAATTAACTTATATTACTGGAGCTCCAATTAAGTCAATATTGAATACCAGATTTACACCATTGGAATACCTGATGACTGCTTTTGATGGAGCCAGGTTCCTGTGTGTCATTCACGCTAACATCATTTCCCCAAGAATTAATCTAAGGCTTTTTGAAGAACCTAGATTTGTAGCACTGAAAGTATTTTTCTTCTTTCTTTTTTAGCACGACTTCACTGCAACTCATCTCAGTAACAGGAAGGCTCTTCACTGATATTTCAGAGACTGAACAACTTGCCTTACTCCTCCAGCACAGCTGCCCACTCAGAATCGCAGACTGACTAAGATTGGAAAGGGCCACAGCAGATCACCTGGTCCAAATCCTCTGTTCAAGCAGGGTCATCCCAGAGCACATAGCACAGTGTTGTATTCAGACAGGTCTGAAATATCTCCAGTGACGGAGATTTCAACTCTCTGGGCAGCCTGTTCAGTTTCTCGGTCACCTGCAGAGTAAAGAAATTCTTCCTTATATACACGTTCAGGTGGAACTTATGTGCACCAGCTTCTGCCCGCTGCCTCTTGTCCCATGGCTTAGCACCACGGGGCAGAGCCTGGATCCACACTCTTGGCACTCGCTTTTAGACACTCACTGATGAGGCCGCTGCAGGGGAGCAGCACTGCACGTACCCGCTGCTTTAAAAACTTAAACCAGCCCACCAGTACCCGAGTCGCTGAGCACAAGCTCACACCTCACAGCCCTCCCGGGGACACCGGAGCACGCACGGACCACGGCCTCCGGGGCACCGCGCCGCGGGTGGCGATAAGCACCTGCCCGACCTCCGGCCGCGCTCCCGCCCGCCGGGCTCGGTCGGGCTCGGTGGGGCGGGCCCCAAGTTTCTCCGCGGTCACTGCCGGGCGAGCCCCGAGCTGCCCCGCGGTCACTGCCGGGCGAGCCCCGAGCTGCCCCGCGGTCACTGCCGGCCCCAACCCCGCCACCGCTGCTCACCTCGTGGAGCTGCTGCGCCTGCGCGGGGTGCGCCCGCCCGGCCGCGGTGCGTTCTTCGGCTGTCCCCGGCGCTCGGCGGCTTCAGCGCCAGCGTTCCGGGCTGTCTGCGCCCCCACGGCAGGAGCTGCAGCGGGTGGGCATCGGAATTTTCCCGTATTCCATTCCCAGGGAGCCTCCTGGCACCGAGGGGGCTGCCGGTGGGTGCTGCTGCCGGCCCTGGTGCGGGGCAGGGTCTGGGCCTGCTGCCGCGCTGGGCGTGCGGCAGTCGCCTGGGGCCGAGGGGTTTGTCAGCCCGGCCTGGTGACCTGTAATGTCCCTTTCTCTCCACTTCTCTGTCTCCCTCGCTTTTCTCCCCAACCCTTCACTTTTTTTTCCTTTTAAAAATTTTAATAGCACAGAGAAGTTTCGCTTCTTTTTGGCCCGCAGGTTGCTGTTTGATGATGCGTTGTTTTGTTGGCTTTTTTCCCTGTCAGGCAGGGATTTTAGTGGAGACCGTGATCTGTCGCGATGAGTTTTCTGCTGCCCAAACTGACCTGTAAGAAGGAAGTGGATCAAGCAATAAAAAGCGTCGCTGAGAAGGTTTTGGTTCTCCGTTTTGGAAGAGATAATGATGCTGTTTGTCTGCAGCTTGATGATATTGTAAGACCAATTTTTTATTCTGCTGCTGTTATGTTTTATTTTTTTAACGGACTGTACAATGATAGTTGCTGCATAGAAGAGAATGTTTTTTTGCTAAAAGGGGGACTCATGAAAAGTTTGGTGGCAAATATAGAATGAAATTATACTATATTTATAAGGTTTGAAAAGTAAGCATGTGTGTTACTATTGTAGTGGCTGAACAAAGAGCTTGAGGTAGACAAGATGTGATATATATAAGATATATAGCTGCTTAAGCTGGTAATACTTAAGAGAAACAGGCTTTATAAAGCTTGCCACCCTCTTTTCCTCATATCTCAGTCTAATTGTCATCCACTTTTCTCACTCTTTCCAGCTTGCAAAAACAGCTCATGACCTAAGTAAAATGGCAGTCATTTACCTGGTGGATGTGAACAACGTCCCAGTGTACACCCAGTATTTTGACATCAGTTATATTCCATCTACTGTATTTTTCTTCAATGGACAACACATGAAGGTTGATTATGGGTAAGTCATCCTACCATTGTCTATTATGTCTGTAAGAACTATCAGTTTTTTTCTATGTTACCATGTCCGGGGGAGGTAACATTTGAAAACTATAATGTTGTTACCAGCATCTGCATTGAGAATTCTGTAGGAAGCCAGAAGGATGTAAGATAGGGAAGTAATTTGAAATATGCTCTCATGCAATAAGTAGATAAAATATGTCTGACTCTGCAAAAAATAGTAAGACATGGTTAAAATCTTAGAAATGACACTGCACCTGTTTGACCTTTGGATGTCACAGCATATTCCTGACTTGGTTATGCCATGACAAAGTTAGTTCATTCTTTCAGAATGACCAGATCAAAGCTCCTTATCTCATTTGGGCATCCTTTCACATTTTTAGGTGGCTTTTCTATGAATATTTTAATGTGATTTTCTGCCTTCTAAATTCTACCTTTGTCTTATATTTAGGTCTCCAGATCACACCAAATTTGTAGGAAGCTTCAAAACAAAGCAAGACTTTATAGATCTGATTGAAGTGATCTACCGCGGAGCAATGCGGGGAAAGCTCATTGTGAGAAGTCCTATTGACCCCAATAACATTCCTAAATACGACCTTCTCTACCAAGGAATTTAATGGGTTGATCTGAGATAAGGATTACACAAATGGATACTTTTTCCTTTGAGCACTTTTGACCTCCTCTGGCATTGTGGGACAGTTTGAGCATTTATTCTGAAGGATCATATTGGTCTCCTTCTGAAGACAGATATTCTGTCACCTCATGCTTCTCTCATAAATAAAGCTACATGCTCATGCAGAGTTCACACAAGTGACTGTTATTTGAGTTGTGTGCTGACCAGCCCTAACAAAACAGGCAGGCTGTGTGCATCCTCAGTTATGGCATCTCCAGTGCAACCTTCCTCAGGGAACTGAAGCACTGTTAGTTGTCTGTTTAGTACCATTTTCATTCAGATGTAATAACAGTAAACCTGACATTAATAAAAAAAGCTGTGCTTGCTCAAGAGCAGTCAACTGAATGTGCCTTTCCAATAGAATTTTACATTTTACTCTTTGTGTGAAACAGAAGTTTCTTCTGAGAGAGATGATAACTGAAGTCTGAAATGGATATAAGCATAAAGGCAAGTTGATGCTCTCTTCTCTGATACCCATTATTACTGTTTGACAGCTTCTTTTGACTGAGATTGGAGTGTTCTCCCCTTGTAGAAGGAGGTTTTTTCATCCTTCAAAGTATCATTTTTTGAGGCCATGGAACACTTTTGATTCCCATGGTCTTTAACTGGAAATTAAGAATAACTTTTGTTCACATTCTCTTTAAAGATTATTTGAACTTCTACTTGTACACATTGCAAGTATGTACATTTAAAAACTGTGTTTCCCACCTCTGTCTAAAGTTAAACAGCTGAGAGGAGACAGCAATGACATTCCTTTGCATCACTTTGGTAACTTCAGGTTGCTAGACTATTGCATCTCTATAGCAGCTCATGTCCAGTATTCTCACTGGCTTAGTTGGCTTTAAAATGGAAATTATTTTACCTCCATGTGTCATGTTTGGGGCACACTAACTGGAGGGAAGGTATGTACTTTCCTGGAGCATTGTTCAGCTTAACAATAAATGTTTCAAGGAGGAAGGTGGATGTTCCAGCTCTTGAAAGATTTTAAACAATACATGGTACATGGAAAGGAGGAAACAGATTGTTTACATGCTCTTGCTCTACCAGATTTGGACTTCTAATGAAGCTAAGCACTTAAATGTTTTCCTGATAGTTTAGTCTGATTATAGAGCCATAACTATAGAATGTTTATTATAGAAAATGATAGATGAGAGATTGTACACTTTTAACGTCTTTAATTCCAATTTAAATTTCACAGCTAGCCAGCACTTTTGGCTTAAGGCTTTCAACAATGCATTTCTTTCCTAACAGTTAACTTCTATCTTTTTCTTCTCAAAACCAAACTAGTTTCAAACACAGATCTGTGAACTTCTCCACAGTGAGATGAAGGTGCTCAGGTGACAGAAGGGTGCAGAGGCAGTTATGAAAGAGACCACTATCAAGAAGAAACTAGTGTACCTTTATCTATTGCATCTCTTTCTTACTTATCCTGCTTCTGGGTGCAGTGGGTGAATTCCTCAAGGCTGTTGTGATCTTGACTTTCAGCATGCTCTTCAGGTACTTAAAGATGGCTTGTATGCAGCAGGAGGGTGCTAAACCATACTTTTCTGTTCCAGCAGAGAAAGTAGGACAACTTACTTTCATGAGAAAGCCCACAGTTTTATTTTGGGGTTTACTGTTTGACACCCATCTGTGGCAGTTCTTCTGTATCCATTATTTTATTTCTGGATCATGTCTGCTCTGGTGCTGGAGGTTGTGCATGGAGTCACCACAGAGTATACTTTGTTCATCACCTCATGTTTCCTCTGCACCAGCAGATCAACAAACACCAACCCTCCATAGCCATGGGCAATGAAGGCCACGTTCCTGGCTGCACTCTTTGCAATGAAGTGATCCCATACATACACGGTATGCTCCTCGAGGCTGCTGCTGCCCCTCTTGGGGATCCACCAGACAGACTGTGTCAAAGTGCTTTTTCCCCTTTGGAAAATCTCTCCTTTTCAGTGTTCAGATCAGTGAAGTTATCATTGGGGTTCAGTACAATCACTTCCTAGTGTTTTTTCAGAGCCTTTTTGATGAATGGTATTTGTGTTCCATGTCTCAGGCCCTCACTGACAATTGCTCTTCAGCTCCACTGTCCAGCACAAAAAACTCCACGGTCCTGAAGAAGGATAATTAAGCTAGAGGAACTTGTTAGTGCATTCTTGCTCATGAAAAAGAAATGTTTTGGTCCATCCTCTGTAGCATCAGTAGGAATATAAACCTTCTGCAGCACGCATACTCTTTCCATGAGCTTGTAAACAGACTGGATAATAAAATGTCCCAGAATTTCATAGCATTTGTGATTCTGCTCATGTCCATTCTTGTAATTGAAAACAAAGGACTCATTTGTATCCAGGTGCCTCAGTTCCCCTTTTTTATTGAAGTCATGTTTTAGTTGCCCTTGATACTCTGAACCCTCTGATAGTTTCCTCAAGCTGAGTTCACACTGTAGTTGTAACCTCTACAAATTAAGAAGACTATGATGTCAAAGTATGGATAGACCTCCACATAACCTGTCTACTCCACCCCTCCATTGCATTAGAATACAGATTTAAAAGCTTTTACAAATTAAATACTTGTTGATCCAGAGTATTTCGTGGTGATGTAAACTCACTGCCTCTAAATTCTCTTAGACATGTCAGTTGCCAAGTTCCAACAGCAGTAACTCCTCTGCCCTTATTATGCCTTATTTCATTTTGGTAGTTAAAAATTTGTAATCTAGCATGTTAATTTAAAGATCTGTTTAAGGTAGTTTGAATTAAAGGCTTTAAGAAGGAGGCACATGTCCATGGTTCATTGTTCATTTGGACAACTTTTATTGTGCTGTCTCCTAGCCATTATCTTGGAACTCCACTGAGTTTCTAGGCCACTTTTGAAATACAGGCCTTGGCAATTGGAAATAGCCCAAGTGTTGTACTGGACCCTGAGTTTTTAAAGAAAATAAGCTGCACTTACTAAGGACTTCAACCTTCCTGTTGCATACTCTCCATGTTCTACCTTCAACCACATTAGAACAGAGAAATACATGTATGTGTTTGCTTTTCACTCTAGTTAGTCATTCATCCTTGCAAGCACTTGCCACATAGAAATATAGGAATGGATGACAGAATAAACTAGCCACTCTGATGGAGTAGGAGAAAAGAAAGTCCAGGCACCAAACTGTCACGAGGTTGGCCTGAGGTCTCCAATTTCAGGTTATCTCTAATGACTGATATGATTTATATCAGAAAGTGGTTTTTGTGCAGCTGAAAAATTAAGCTTAGCAGAACCTTCTATTTTCCTACTTACTCTTCAGTCACTACTCACTGTCACTGGCTGTAGAATGACAGAGTATATGATCGTTGGTGTGGTCAGAATTCTATTATAGAAGTTTAATCCTAATACAATCTTTTTTTTTTTTCCCTGTAAATGGTCTGAATCAAGTTATATTTGGCAAGTGAGACTATATACCTTTAAGTTTTCTTGCTGAACTAAAAGAAGTTTTGTAGAATACAGTAAATTACATTCTATGTTAAAAGAATTATACCATCTGATAAAGCAAATTACTAGGACAAAAGGTGATCTGAATATTTTCATGTAAGCAACTTGAGTTGGAACCCAACTCTTCCAAGGAGTGTAACTTTCCTTGAGATTAGGTGCTAGCAGATTAAAAATTGTTTCTTACACTCCCAAATGAAAAACAAAAACAAAACAAAAACCAAACAACCACATTTTTGCTTTTCAACATAGCAACACAATATGTATTTTCCATTTAAGCAGTCTCCACTGGGTTAATGTTAAGTCTTCTCTTCAGGGTCATTCCTGTCTTCTAAATAATAGAGAGCTGGCTAGAAAATGATACTTTCTCCTTTTTTCTCGTATATAATCAGTACGCATAGAAAAAGGGGGAAAAGCGTATGCTGTGATATATAATCCATTTATTGCTGTCTTGCCAGTTTCTTGAAATGGAAACAGCACAAAGAAAGTTCAAGGGCACCCATTCATCTATGATTCTTTCATTCTGCAGGAAGGCACAAAAGACACAAATGAGATGGGAAAACAGCCTGTTCACTACACTACTGAAATATGGGCAATTAATCCAAAAGAGATAAAACTTAGTAGTAGAAAGAAGCTACCTATATTCCAGTTGTTCCCATTACACAAAGTGGGAGAAAAATGAACATATTGTAAGGAAATACGTGTATTAAGAAGGGCATACCTTTCTGTAAGAATTAGGAATGGGTAAATGCAGTTTCCTCGGAGTGGTGTGCTGAGGGACCTATCAGTCCCTTTCTCTCCTCACCCCTGAAAGACTGGAGAGACTAATTTCCCAGCATACTCTGAATAGAAGGATACTATTCTTTTACTTCAGCTCCTAACAGTGACATTGCTTTTTCCGTTCCAAAACAAGGATATGTGATTCCAAATTAAACCCTGAACACCTACTTTACAAAGTAATGTACTTTACTTTACAAACCATTGTAAAGGGTTGCTGAAGATTTCTGGAGGCAGAAACAAACAAACAAACAAACAAACAGTTTTACATAAGGTGCACATATGACTTTCCTTCCTAAAATTGCCTTCAAGATGAAAAATGAAAAGTTTTGAGACAATTAATAATAGGTTATCACTTAATAGTTTACTTAAATAGCAGCTTAGAATTATATACTTATTAGTTCAGAGGATTGATTTTACTGTAATACAATTAATTCTAGAATTAAAAAGTAGCAATTAGAGATTGTTCTAGATACAGCTGCATAATGCATGGACTTCTTTGTTATAAGTCTGCATTCTAAATCAGCATTGATAGCTGTTTGTACTTCATTGTCTATATATAAATGCAATATTCAAGGTTGTGTATGCTGGTAGCCTTTATAATTGCTACCTTAATTTTAAAAATTTGCCTTTGGGGGAAAAATAATCTTTCTCTCCCTTCCTCCCACTTTTCTATTCAAATTCTATAATGCTTCTGATGTAAATTCAGCTAGTACTTGTTGCAGCATTTTGCATATTCTAAACACTACTGCAGTATAAGTACTATAGAAGATCCATAAAGGCTACTTTGTTTTCCATTTAAAACCACCTTATTCTAGTAAAGCCCAGTATTACCGTGTGGTCTCCTGTAAAATTTGTCATCATCATAGATGGAAATCTTTTTCATTCTGGGATTGTAGACAAGTCCTCTGCATGAAAAAAATAAACCCAATCATGGTTTAAGTTTTCATTTCTTACCGTACTGGGGTGTATATCTACAAAACCCGTCAGTAGCTGATAGTTTATGGCTATCTGAAGCGCTCCAGATAGTTCCAAGTTGCAAACTAACCTCTGTTTGCAAGTTAAAAAATCACAGTTGTGAAACTTAACATTCGTCCATACCAGTTTTAATTCCCACTACCAAGAAGAAAACAAAATAGCTCCACGGAAAACTTACAATTCTGAAGCTGTCCTGAAAAAGAAAACACAAAACAAAAAAAAAAATCCCACCCAACAAATTTTCGTCTCCCCTTGGCTGCGGGAGGATTTCTAAGGACATCAGCTACAAACCTCGGCCCACCGGGGTTATGAGAGCGCTCCCCGGCTGTGCATCCCTCCGTCAGGGGATTAACCTGGCAGGGTCTGGCTGCCAGCTGAGGGGAGCGTCGTTAGCAAGCTACAGCTTAAACCTGGCTCGGGTTCACCATTGCTTCTTTAAAAGTAATGCGGTTTTCTCGGTTCTTTAATAGCTTTTAGCAGCTCAGTGCCGAGCTCAACCCGAGCAGGTTAAAGCTCGGAGAGCCTGAGGGGCAGAGCCTGAGGGGCAGAGCCTGAGGCGCGGGCGGGTGGCGGCTCGGGCGCGGAGGGGCGGTGCCGGGCCCGGAAGTGCGCGGGGAAGCTGCGCGGGCGGCGCCCGGCCCGGTAAACAGCTCCGGCCGTGGTGGTGAGTGCCCTAATACAATCGGGCCGCTCGCTGCCGGGGCCGCTCGCTGCCGGCCCTTCGGCGGGGGAGGGGGAGGAAGGCTGGGCTGCAGCCGGCCGGCAGCTGCTCCGTGGGGCCATGCGGCCGCTGTCCCCGCGGGGCTGCCGCGAACGAGCGAAGCCGGCAGAGCGGTTGAACGGAGGGCACCGAGGGACGGAGGGAGCTGGTGGCGGCGTTGCTGCGCCTCTGGGAGAAGTCTGAGGAGAGAGTGTGAAAAAGTGGAATCGCTGGCTCAGGCCCTCGGGATTTGCGGGTTTGTCAGAGGGAAGCTGTTCCCCTCCTAGCGGGATGAGCCGGGGCTGGCAGTGCTCCGCCGGCTGGCAGCCCTGTGCCAGAGCCGGCCTCATGCGGTGACAGCCCGGACGCTGCCGCTCCTGGGTGGTGCCTGTTCCCCGAGCTGTCAGGCGGCCCCTGTTTGTCGGCTCTTCCTCGTTGCAGCCGTCGGAACTGGCAGTATTTTGGCTATGCTTTATCGGTCCGCTCCCCACGCTGGGGGACTATGGCTCTAAGTTAAAGAAACCGCTGAGATAAGTAAAAGTCCCCGAACTTGGCTTCTTGATAGACTCCAAACCAGCTGTGATCTTTGAAGGTCTTATGCCAGAGTTATATAGAATATATATAAAGACAATACCTATAAATGCTGGAAGCTCTGAGGCTGTGTTCTTCCAGTGATGAAGTTTATAGATTTAACAGGAATCTTTGGCTGTTATTTATTCTTTGAGCCCTTGCAGTAGTACAGATGTTCTCTTTTAATTCTTTTCACCCCGTAGTCTAAGTGTGAACTGCTTGTTAGTTGTGTGCTTGCAGCAAGGAGTTAATCAGTAAATGTCTTAGCTAAGGATAAATTCTAGGACAGTTTCATTAATGATTCTGTTTATGCTGCCATTCAGAGCCTTGCCCGAGTGTGTGTCTCTCTTGTATTGTGGCTGTCAAATACTTTTTACAGACCTACAGTGACAGGACAAGCGGGAATGTTCATAAATTGAAAAAGGGTAGGTGTACATTGGACATGAGGAAGAAATATTTTACACTGAGGATGGTGAAACTGGAACAGGTTGCCCAGAGAGAGGAGTAGTGGATGCCCTATCTCTGGAAGTGTTCAAGGTCAGGCTGAATAAGCTTTGAGCAACCTGATCTGTTGAAAGATGTCCATGCCATGGCAGGAGGGCTGGGCTCTAAAATCTTTTAAAATCCCTATCCAACCCCAGCCATATTATGAATGTGTTTTCTTTGTTCTAGTTTGCTCAAAAATTATTTTCTTGTTCTTTCTTAGTGCCTACTACTGTGGCTCAATAAACCTGAAATTGTTAAGTTTGCTTCTTGCTTTTTTTTTTTCCATAGAGAAAACCATGTCAGGAAGAACATCAGCTTCAAGCCATGTCAGTGTAAGTGTTCCTGAAGTTTTCAACATTTTATTTTGAGCCTGTGGGTATGCTAGGGTGTTCTGGTGTGTTTGCACAACCAAATTCATTCTTCACTGATCTATCGTTTGCTTTGTTGGAACATGCTTTCTTGGGAAACTCTTTATTGTGGTAGCAGTTAATACTAATGTCTACTGTTGTACATCTATTAATATATTATAGGCTTAGCATTTAGTTATATTTAGCATTTAGTTACACATAAACAGGGTCTTTTCCAAGTTATTTTAAGACCTAGGCTAATACCTAAAATTTTAGAGTAATTTGAGGTAAGTAAAACAGATGAAAAACTGTGTAAAACTTGGTTATCTACAGAGATGTACGGTGAGGCTTCTTATGCTGGTGTATATTTTTTCTGGAAATATCCCTATTAGAAGTAGTTTCTGGCAGTGGGAGTACTGGTGAAAAGAAATGGTAGACATAGGAGCTGATGTGATTGGGTAAGGTCTGAGTGATCTAGTGGTTTAGAAATAAGCTGTTTCCAGCACTGTTTTTATGCATTTTCTCTAGCCCTTGCTTCTGCAGGTGGGAACATTTTCCTACAGGGAAGTATTGCTGGTTTAGATGATTCTGATGAGTGTGTATGCACATGTATGTGTAGAGTTAGTCACTTTTTGTGTGGGAAAAGCTGAGGCAACAGCATACCTTGTGTTTAGCTTAGATTCAGACCTCTCTTTGCCTGTTGACTTTGTGCTTGTTCTGTGAGTTATTTGTGGGCACTGTAAACCAGCATCTTCTTAATGAGTGCAAGCGTTGGGAAGATGCTGTGTAGCGAGTTGGAAATGCTGCTAGTTAATGTACCTTGTGCTTTTTATCCCTTTCTGTCAGTTTTCTCTTCTTTTTACTGAGTCTGACTTTATCTTGACTTAATGTTGTCTGTTACATCATTACAGAGGTTATCAGAACCTCTTTAATTTTAAATGTGTGTTTAAATTCTAGATAACTGTGCGTTCTTCAGAATCACATAACAGAAGCTGCTAGTTAGGCAGCAGGTGGAGGTCTCAAGTAAGGCATCTGTTCCTAGCCATTATAGTGCAGATCAGAAACGTGCATTCTGACTGATAAACGTGTTTAAAGGCTACTTCTAAAACAAAACCAACCAAACAAATTTGAAACAATCTACTAGTAGAAGTTTCTGAATAAGAAAATATCTTGTTTCAGTCCTTCCATGTTGATTGAAAGGAAGGCAGGTACTTGTATGAGAAGTTATTGCCTGTGTGTGACATTTGTATCCTTTAGAGTTTGAGGCATCTGTTACCAAAGGAGTATTTGTTACAGTGTTTGACCAGCAAAGGCAGCCTGAGATACTGTATAGAAATTTGGATCTAATTACAAAAAACTTTAATCTTAGTTTCAAAGAAGTGTAGAGGAGTAAGAGCATTCATGATTTAGACTGAAGGATTGAAATATCTCATTATAGTGCAGCATGCTTCATTATGGTATGTCTGAAGGACTACCTGCTGAGCTAATGAATGCAGTTAAGGTGCTAATAATTAAATTGTTGGTGTCATTGTTCTGGAATCCCTGCTTGTAATTTCATGTTACAATGCAAGACATCTGGTGGCTTGCAAACCAAGTTCACAGGACGCTTTACAGTGTCCATCATATGGAGTTCAGTTTTTCCTGCCCGAGCTAGACTCAGTTATCTGAGAGGTGTAAATGTTGCATTCCCTCTCTCACACATTCTCGTCTGGTTGTATTTGCAATGTCAGGTTTTATTTCTCAGGATGCCTGGAGCAATAGCAATGCTTGAACTTTTATTCTTTCAGCTGATATTGTTTTAACCAGTTTAATTAACTGATGGGAAATATCCTCCTGTTTCTTTGTCTTGATGAGCTAGTAAAAATTTAGCTTGATTATTTTTGGTTTGTTTTTCAATGAACAAACCTTTATTTCCCACATATCTTTTTTTTTCTGAACTGGTGAATTTCTGTGGATTACTAACTACTTCCTCTTTCAATAATTACTTTGAAAATGCCGGCTCCATTTCTGTGTGAATTGGCAATGATAATAGCTGGTACCATTTGGGTACAGTAAAGTCTGTTTGATAGTAAATTATCATACCAAAATAATTGTACTCTTTTAATATGTAATTGTTCTTCATCCTGAATCTTTTCTTTTGAGAAGGCAAACCTGGTCATGATGTTCAGCTATTTAATTTTTGCTTCATCATTCTCTAAGCTGAGACAGTTAAACTAGAGTGTTAACAAATCAGAACAAACTGATAAAACTGCCAGTGGATTGGTTGTCACATTTGAAGGTGTAAAGTTAATGTAATAGAGCTTTTTCAGATGGTTCATGTGTTAAAACTAGCTCTTCATGTTGTATGCCACGTTATTTGGGATCAAGCATTAATGAGGAATGCATTTCGAATAAAGTCAAAAGTCAGAGCTTCCCTTACAACTTTATTTTGCCCAGTTAAGATGACTTTGCACATGGCTGTTTGTCAGCTCATAGCACCAGTGGATACTTTAGTTTTACCATGTGTAACATCATCTATTTTCATCATCTAGTTTCGTATACCAAAGAAGAAAACAAACACCAAGTCAGAGGATGTCCAAGTTCAGTCCCCTTTGGCAAGGCTTCCAGGCTCCCACCATTGTGACTACCCTTTAAAAGAGGTAAAGAGAAGTTCTTCAGAGTATAAAGTGTGTAGGAGAATATTACATGAAGTTTTGGTTTAGTGTTGGAGGCTGGGTTTTTTCAACACCAAGTGCTGCCCTTGTGGCCAATAACTAACACAGATCATCTTGAGAGAGACAGGTGTGCACGTCTTTTTTTAGCTGATTGTCTGCTGATTGTTGAACTTTCAGGTTACATTCAGATCACTTACCAAACTTTGTTATATGGAAATAATCTTTACATTGTGTTTTCAGTTATCCAGGAGCTTAAGCTTTTAAGAGAATATATGAAGTACTGTATGACTCTTGACAGAATTTTAGGTGCTAATACAGTGTCTGGATCATCTCAGTCGCATAGAGAAGCAGATATTTGCCTCTATAAATCTGTTCCAAATTGAGTAAGCATTTCAAATTACAAGTGTTGGAAACATTTTACTGCTCTTGTTTCCTTCAGCTCAGCATCCAAAGTTTGTGGCTGGCTTTAGTGCTTTCAGAATCATGGGCCTGGACAAACAGATCTCCTCTCTCTCAGAGGAGATTGAAAGGTGTAGTGAGGGAAGGTAGAAATGTCTTTTTTTACTTACAGCAGCAGTGGTAATGTGACTCAAGCCTCTTGGTAGGCCAGGTCATTTGAGAATGCTGCAATAGAGACTTGCTGTGGGGTTGTGTTTTATGCTGGTAATGCTTTCAGTGAGCAGAGCATCCAGTTGCAGTCAGGTTTTGAAATGGGAGGTGATATCTCCTGTGGCTACAAGCAGCAGCCTCTCAGGCAGATTCAGACAGCACTTGCATGGAGTTCTTCCTGTATTTCTCTCTGCCTCTATAAAAATAATGCTTTGAATGGATGAATTGAAAAATACTTTATTCCCTTATTTCCTGGATGTTGTCTAATTTTCTGTTTCATATTTTTCCTACCTATGCCTGTGTATTTCAAACTTTTCCCTGTATTGGAGATTTCAAATGCTTCAAACACTGACTAGTTTTTATGTTCTGCTTTAAAAAACCTTGACTGTGAGTTGTCAGAGTTTGCACCATGTTGTTTGAGAAACTTTGTGCAGTTTTCAGTGATGTGGATGTATAGGTATCTCCTGTGCTTGAACACCAGCGGTATGAGGTGAACTAGATGTTTGAAGGCAGGAAGAGGGGACAGCCCCATCAATTTCTTGCTGTCAACTTAATAATGGGCTTATTTTGCATCAGATTTAGTCTCTATGGTAGCAAAAAGTTTGATTTGGGATGTGCCTTTCAGACTTCACTAAAGTTTGTAGAATATGGATAGGCATGAAGTTTTCAGGTGCCCTTTCAAACCACACTTAATCAGAAATGAAGATAAGTTTGTCTGCTTTCAGCCTGAGTGACAGCCTGAACCTAATTTTAGAGCATCTCCTGGATTTATTATATTTTGAATTTTAAGAAATGAGGGAGATTAGAAGGAGGGTTGGAAGGCTGGAGGTTTCTGGTGTTGCAGCACTAACTGTGTTGTCATGTAGCTTCATTTACTTAATTTGGAAAATAGAATTACTTTCTGGTAAGGTAAGATAATTTGGAAAAAATGAAGTCTTGCTGTTCTGGGGTTTACCACCTAAGTACTAGACCTTCAAATTTCTTTTCCTTCTCAGAATTTTTTCTTTTATATCTATAATGTAACCTGTAACATTTGCCTAAATGCACAGAGTTAGCCTCTACTTTCTGCATCTTGTATATTTGTGATTATGTGAAATAGTCCTAATACTGAAATCTGTGTTTGGTATAGTCACCCTTGAAATTGGGAAACAGTAGAATTGTCCTGTCCTTCAGGAGAAAAAAGGTTCTATTTAAGATCAGGTGGTATGTGGATTCTTTAAATCAAGCAAATTAATTCTTTGCAAAATTGCTGTATATGCTTTTCATAACGTTGATATATTTGGTCAGCTGCATTGTTTCAGTGTCCTATTTTTCTAGTGCATTAATCCACTATGACATATTCAGGTTTTTTGAAATCTGCCAATTTTTTTTGTTTTGTTTCAGTGGAGATTAAGTGCCAACAACAGAAAGCCTTCTACAAAAGGAAGAAGGCAAAAGGATTGCAACAGACAGAGCTCTAATGAAGAAGAATCAATTAGGTAAGAAATAATCTCAAAATTAGTTTATCTCTGTTCGCATATTCAGAGTTTCACAGTCTTTCTTGAAGATGTGTCTCTGATCTCCAGCTAATTGTGTCATGCAGAGATGATTTTTGAGATGTTGGGTGGCTCACCTTCAGAGAATCATGCTTCAGTGGTCTAGGGCCAACTGTAACCTTTCCTTTGTGCAGTCACAGCACAAGACTGTGACATTAGAATGAGAGGAGGAATTGCTGCTTGCTAGAGGAATTACTGCTTGTTAGCCTGCTTAGAGTCCTGAAAGGTGTTCAGTACTCTCTAAGTGTAAATTGTTATTCTAGCCCTAGATATCTTTAGATATGTAAGAAGCTTCCCAGAATTCTTTTTCTCATCCCTTTTTGTTCCGTACTCCTCTCTGATTAGCCTAAGCCTTATCAACTCTTTAAAACAGTTTTAAAATCCTTTAACAATATGGTGATTAAGAGTGGAAGGAAGTAAAAAAATTGAGAGCTTTTTCAGCTCTGTGTTACTATCAAGGCACTTGAGTAAGTAAGACTGCTGATGTGCCACTTCTTCATTCTGTTGATAAGACCAAATATCTTGGCTTCTTTGAGATTACAGCAAATTATTGATATGCTGTTATCAGATAAAATCATCTGCAGAGTTATCTGCTAGGTAATTGTTTTATCCAAGAAAATGTTGAAGCTGTAATTTCTGTAATTGACAAATGAAAATGTAGAACTAGATTTATTAGCAGCAGCTAGGAAACATAATGACTGTGACAAAATGAATATGTTTGTCATAAAGAAACAGTTATTATTCCCCAAATAACTTAATTCTAAATAAATGAGTGAGCATTCTCTGTCCTGTTTTCTGACTGCAACTATAGTTGTCCATAAGTGGTTTCTTTTCAGGAGAGGCTGTTAAAAACAAAGTGCACAGGTAATGGAAATGCAGGTGATTTTGACACTGCTGATTTCTGTAGGTTTGTGATTTATGAATAGCCATTGTTTAGCCTGGTCTGTATATTAAGAAGTCTTCAAAGTGTTGCAGAGAAGACCTGAAATTGTAAAAGATGCTGAGTTTGTTTTTCATGCTTCCTCAGAGGCACAGCTGTCAGTTTACATGTACTTGCCTCAAAAAGCTTCTGTTAATAACTTTTAACTGAGAGAGCAGCTCACAGGGTCATCAAAATTTAATTGCAGTTTCCTGTATTTTATTTATGTTGTGACATGGTTGATATCTGATATCAAGATAACAATCTCTAAAGGCCTTTCAGTAAACTTTGAACTGATCTTCAAACAGTGAGAAGTTTGGTTTCTTTAAAGCTATCTTTAGATCTGTTGTGTATTAATTTTCTGTTGCATATATTTATTTCAATATGTAAGAGACTTTGAAATAACATTTTTAGGTGTTCTATAATTTTTACACAAATTGTTACCAGCAAAATAGTGAGAAATTTAGACTACAAGACGATAACAAATATTCAGATATTAAACCTGTACATTTTTCAATTCCTTGAAAAGAGATATGTGTCTAGATACCAGCTGAAACCTTTCTGTAAAATAAATTTACTCTCCTGTCTGCAATGAAGCTTGTACTAAATGTTCCATTTGGGTACTCAGTGTTTCTCAGTAAGTCAGAATCAATATGGTGACCTCATTGCATAATACGCAGAAAGAGCATAGCAGGTCTAAAGAGGTGGTGTTTGTTGAGCAAGAGTCTGAGAACTGACAAAATTCAGAAGAGGAAAGAGTGAAGTTGTGTGCTGCAGGTCTTTCTGATGCATTAGTTTTTATTCCCAGTGGGGAATTTTTCATTTGCATTGCAAAGCAGAAAATAAGTCTTAATGACAAACTCCTGTTAGCACCTGATATTTTAAAAACAATCTACTATATTTATAGGAGTCAATCTCAGATGCTTATGGAGATGTATTTTGTTTAAAGTGTTGCTTCAGGACTGTTACTGCCACCTAATTTTAATCATAAAGGACAAAGTAGATATATTGGCACAAACCTACACCTTTACATGGGCTTTTTTGGATTATAAAATTTGGTAGTCAATTGCTTCTGTAGTTGTGCTGTGATGGGAGATCATGGGGGTTTGTAGCAGTGACTGCAGCTGCTCTCACTTGTACAGCTCTGCTCCTGGGCTTGTAAAAGGTGAGTATTGGGGAGTTTGTGGTCTCAGAGAGGGCTCCTGGGGGAGGGTGGAAGGAGTACTTAAATAAGATGTATGCCATTCTTTCAGGTCAGTATTTCAAATGTTCAGTGAAATACATGTTACAGCTGAATCAAGTACTGACCCTGTAGCAGTTAGGTTTTTGTGGCAATCATTTATTTACATACTGGTCCCCCTTGCCCTGACAAGTGCATTTGGTCAAGACTTGGATTTCCTAGTAAAATAACATAGCCATGAAGATAGTGGTGTAGACAATTAATAGTAATTTAGTCTCAAATGAACCAGTAGTATCCTTGTCTCATTTTGATCACTTTCTAATACAAATTTGAATGAATTTGAGACAGCAGTTCCAGCACTGGTGTGTGTACACAATATGATTGCTGGGTAAGGAACTATATCAAGGAGCTGCGATTGTGTGAAATAGAGGTGATTTTCCCCAAGAGGGATAATCAATTAATAGCTTTTGGTCCTGTGGTTTATAAGGTAGGATGATTCTTTTCTTGCCTGTGAAAAGCTATATGAGACTTGTCAGGAGCAGCTAGCAGCATTTTTTGTAATATAGTTTTTGTTTATTCCATCATTACATGAATAAGTATGTTTTCATTACCTTTGCTTATGTATTTTTTTTCAGTTTTGGGGAGGTAAGAGGGTAAGTGAGAGACTATGGTAGGTACTTGTTTTAGAAACAGAAATAATTGTCTTTCGTTTTCCTTCATCAAGATGCCTCCAGTGTAACTGTTATGCAAATTACTTGCTGGGTCTGCTGATGGGACTTGCTTTTAGTGCATGCTTTGCTTTTTTTTCAGTTTGACACTTACTTTAATCTTTTGAAATATCTTTTGCTTGAGTTGCTCACTGTATTCTGTGGACAATTTAACAGATAATTTAGGGCTTTGTGTCCCAGCTGTTGTTTACAAATGTACAGGCTGGCTTAATTTTAGTTTCCCTGAACCTATTATACTTCCAATCTTAATGAAGTGTAGATTGATTAGGATTTTCAAGAAACACTTCCAGAGGCCATACCCCTTTTAGAAAGGGAAGACATTGAAAGCTCTTATGCTCCTCTTCTGCCCTGAAGGTTAGGTCATGACCAGTTCAAAAACTTCAGTCAAAATATGGTGCCAGGTAAGAAGTGATACCTTGGCCTGGCACTGACAAGTGTATACCATAGACTTCCTTGTTTGTTAAAGGGTCCTCTCCTTTGCATGGATTTCCAGTGCAAACCTTGCTTCATGGTATGTGTGTGTGCTTGAAATTATAAGATCATTTTTGCTAAAGTACTTGCTTAAAATCTATAAACCCCATTTAAATCAAAGGAATGGGGAACAATACAAATTCAGTTCCAAGTAACAATCAGTATTCCAAATTATAGAGGAGCCTGGAGTCTGTTAAGGTCTAGCCTGATGTGAGTGTGAGCAAGGGGATGTCAGACCTGAATTTTCAAGGTGGCCTACAGACTATAGGTAGTGAAATTCTGCTTCTGACTCCTTTACCTCTTGCTGTGGACTTTTTCTGTCATGTTATTTAAGCATTCAACATTGGAATATTTTCTGTTATCTTTACAAGTCTTGATCATACATGGTCTCAGTGTCTTTATTTTAATTGTTTGCTCCTACTGGACTAATCACCTTGCTGTTTGAACCTAAATTTAGTAACATTTCATTGTGGTACCATGTGCTCGAGAAATAAAAAGAAAAAAGTCATTTCTATCAGGTGGAACAATGAAAACGGAAAGAATTGAGATCTGGGAAATTGATTGCCTTGGTTTGTTTTTAGTCAGGAGAGCTGAAGTGTTCCATAGAGAATAGCACATTTATGTGCTATTAACATACTTTTAAAAAGTATTAAAAGTATTAACATACTTTTAAAAAGAAGCAATTTTTTAGTTCACATCTACGTATTGCTAGGGCTTACTTCTATGACTGCTCTCTATTTAGAGGAAAAAACACCATTTAGTTACTTCAAGGTTTAATTTTTAATTTTGAGTCCTGTTGGAGGAGGAGGGGAAATAGCTGTCTTAGTCTTTAATTGCATCATCTCTTCTGGCATCACAAGATCTGAAGTGACTTAGTTCTTTAGACTTCAGTAACTGGCCCTCTAAAGCAGTTTGGGTGTTTCTTGTCTTCAGGGAAGAATTTTAAAGCACAAGAGTGTGTATGTCTAGTTTCAAAAGACAACTTGTACAAGCTTTCTTGATAATAAATTTTCCTTCACTGCTTCAGTGGCTGTACATTTTCTTAACAGCCTAGTAAGTTCTTGTGTAGCTGAATTTTTAATTGATTACATTTCGTGAATATATTTCCTTAGGTACTGCTTATTTATTTCTTATTTCTAATATACATTACAGTGGACAAACAACAAATGATGTAGAAGTCTGGTTTCTATAAGCTCTTCTGAGGCATTAAACTGTGGTTCATGTGTGAGCTTAATGTTTGAGAAGTCCAGCAGAAAGCCAGAACTTCTGATTTAGTGGGATTTCTATAAGAAAATAAGTGTTTTGATTCCTGTGCTGAATCAAGAACACTTCCCAGACTTGGGATGTGCTCACTAAGCTGCTACAGTTGAGCTCCATCATTTAAGACATTAATGTCACTAAACTGACTCTCAGGGCCTGTGTTTGCCTTCTAAGCTTTTCAGTAATTAAAGCATATCTTGAAATGAAACTCCAGTCTTTGGATTGTCAGTGTTGGACAAGTCTCTCTGATATCTACAGTATTTGAAACACATTCTTGGAAGACTTTTTTGCATTAGCATTCATAGACTTTATACAGATCTAGGTGAATAAAAAGAATGGTGAAAGCCTTTTCCAGACTGGATAAAACATTCTGGAGCTCTACTGTGCTTTACGTTGCTATTCAAATGAGACTGCCTTTGAGACTTTTTATTGCCTTCACAGACCCAATGTCTCACTTGATAAACCCTGGATTGTTTTTCCTACAGCTAATTAGGACCAATTTGTTATGTAACACTTTGTCCTGTGTCCATGTCCTTGGCATCAGAGTGCCTAAAGTGCATTTTGGAGTTCTTTTTTATTGGTGCCTTTTTTTTTCTTTTGAGATAAAGCCTTAGCTCCTTTCCACCAGCTTTTCTTTGGGAAACTTCTGATAGAAGTTCAGAGAGTGAAGTAAACTGCCTTCACTTGAGCTTAAGTTACTTACATTTGAAAAGGAGCCATTTAGATTTATTGTGCATTGTCTAGATAGTGGTCTCCAAAGTGTAGAGAGAATTCACTGGGGTACAGGAAGGAAATCTTTTTGTATGATTACTAAATCATACAAAAAACATCATCTTTATTTATATAATCTTTATTGTGTTTCTTTCTGAATTTCTGTTTCTGTGTTCTATAATCATAGAGTTGAGGTTGGAAAAGACCTTTAAGATCAACCTTTCACTAGTACCTTTCTGTAGATTTTAATTAAATGAACTTTGTAGAAGGTACATGCTCAAAATACTGCTGGTAGGGATGTGTGATTAAAACATTTTGGAAACCGCTGGTCTGGGAAAAGTGTAGCAGAGCTCTAGGAGAAAGCAGCTCATGGCATACATGTTGTGGCATTCAGGGATGCAGAGATCTCATCAGGTTGACAGCCATCCACAGCTTATGTGCAGGTTGTCCAAGGTTGTCCCCTGCCAGGTGGATAGGAACAGTTGTATTTTCAGGTTCTGTGAGGGGTTATGTGTGTTGTGGTTATGGTAAGTCACTAGGGAGAGGAAATCTCAATGTCAAGATTGAAAAAATAAAAGAAAAGGCTTAGGCTTATGTGGAACAACTGCCCCAAGTTTGTTGTGTTTCACTAGCATGGTAGTTCCAGATCTTATTTTAGGTTCAAGCATGTCAGTCCTTCAGCAACAAAAGTTTCCATGCTGTACTTGCTACTAGGTACCATGTATCCAGGCTGCTGAGCCAAATGCAGCACATCAGAGGGACAATTACAGCTGTTTGCAGAGTTGTAAACCCAGTGAGGAATAGCAGCCCTTTACTTAAGAAATCTTACTGTAGTGTGTGTGTAACAGTGATGTGAGTAGTAAGGTTTTTTCCTAGCTGTTTAAAAGAGACTTGCTCTACATGAGAACAATTTTTGTTAGGCAAGGCACACAGTAGGAAAAGAACCAATTCTCACTTCAGTAATCTTTAAAACCCAACAGATTAGCCCAAACTTCAGTGTCTTCTGAAGGAAGACACTGTCTTGGAGAACAAGTTCAGCTCTTAGAGATTTGAAAATAAAGTAAATCCTGACAAATAATCTATGATCTATAAAGCTTATCAGCTTATAAATTTAATAAGCCATTAGGTCACAACCATCTTATGCAGCACCACAGGCTGGGGAAAGAGGGGCTGGAAAGATGCCTGGTGGAAAAGGCCTTAATGGTGCTGGTCAGCAGCAGGTGAACATGAGCCAGAGTGTGCCCAGGTGGCCAGGAAGGCCAGTAGCACCTGGCCTGTATCAGCAATGATGTGGGTAGCAGGACCAGTGCAGTGATTGTCCCCCTGTACTCAGCATTGATGAGGCCACACCTCAAGTGCTGTGTCCATTTCTGGGCCCTTCATTTAAAGAAAGACATTGTGGTGTTTGAACAAGTCCAGAGAAGGGCAGAGGAGCTGGTGAAGGATCTGGAACATCATTCCTATGAGGAGCAGCTGAGAGAACTGGGCTTTTTCAGTCTGGAGAAAAGAAGGCTGAAGGGAAGACCTTATCTCCCTCTCTCAAACTACATCAAAAGAGATTGTGGCAAGGTGAGTGTTGGTCTGTTCTTCAAGACAACCAGTGACAAGACAAAGGGACTGAGGAGGTTCAGGTTGGATATCAGGAAAAATTTATTCACTGAAAGAGTGGCTGAGCATGGAATAGCCTGCCCAGGGAGGTGGTGGAGTCACCATCCCTGGAAGTGCTCAGAAGCAAGCAGACATGGTGTTTTTGCAGTATGGTTTAGTGTTGTTCATGGTGGCATGGTGGTGTTCAGTTGAAGGCTTGTTGATCTTGGAGATCTTTTCTAACCCTTATGATTCTGTAAGAAAATTGTCCGAATTACTGGTCATAATGCAGAATTAATTCTTTATGTGAAGACTTCAGTACTAATCTAGCAGAACTACCAAAGTATAGATACTTCTTTAAAGAACTTCAGTAGGGCATTTTTACTGACTTTGTAATCCATAATTCTAAGTAATTTGTTTAGTGACATTGAATAGAAATAGTTGGAGCTTCAGAACTGGGAGATTTGCAATAACACTTTTTTCCTCAGCAAGATCATAATTAATCTGCTATATGGGAACAAATAATATTTATGGTTTTAAAATAAGACAACACAAAATGAGTGTTTATTTTCATATCCTGCAAATGGTTGAGTGGACACCTTCAGAATAGCTGTAAGGCCACAGTGATGCCACTTAACAACATTTTGTGATAACAAAATACACCAAAATTTCCATTTCTGTGTTTCTGCACTGAAAGCTTACCTCTTCAGAATGGCATATGATTATGTTAGTCATTCATGCCAGAAGAAGAAACCTTGAAAAGCTGTCCTGATCAAAAGATGAGTTTGTGATTGTTTTTCTCCAAAGAGAACTGCTTTGTAAATTGCCAGGACAGTGACCTTAATTCTCTAAGGTATGATGCAGAGACAATGAACTCATAGAATATCTCTGTTGAATTCATGTGACTTAAAAAGTTCTCAGCACCCTATTATTAATGTATTGTTATATGTATGGCAGGCAACCCAAAGTTATCTTGACGAATGTCCTGAGGATGAAAATAGGAAGAAAATATACACACGCACAACCTAAAACCGGTGTTAATTTTTCTGATGCTGGCAAGCTGCAGTCAGATCAAGCACCCTCATCATCTGCTGCCAGCATAAAGATATGGCAGATATTAAACCCTACTCTCCAAAGTCTTTTTCTGTCTAAAAGGTATGTTGTCTTTGCCTCATGTCACTAAACAAAATAATTTTCCTTGCAGTTATTTCTTCGTGAGAAAGTGTTCTTTATTGTACCACAGCTTCCTTGTTCATGAACTGTTTTATCTCGCTTCACTGAACTCACTTGTACCTGGTTCCTTTTGATAATCTTTGAGAGAGATGGTGCCAGGCATGCTGCAGTGTATTTTCTGGTCAAATGGCTTCTATATTGTCCTGTACTGTCAAGACAAATTAATTATAATTTAGCCATTGGATTCTCAAAGTGCCTGGCTTTTCTTTTATTCTCATGAAAAGAATACGATTGAATTTAATTGCAGCCCTTTTCTCAGAAGATATCAGTCTATTTTCACTGTTACTGCCTTAGACTACTCATGAAAATAGGAAAACTGGCATAAATGATCAGAAGAAAAGCATATCAAGTCCAGTATCTTCTTTGCACACCTGCAAGCAGTGGTTAATTGTAGCTGTTCGGGGAAAAGTACAGCTACAGTGAGTGCTTTATTCTCTGGGTTTTCTGTTAGAGCTTCTGATGACAGACAGGTTGGGGGCTTCCTTTATGGGAGCTTACATCCAGTCTACATGTTTTTCAGTATTAGAATTTTCCTTTTTAAGTTGTATCTCTTACTTGTTTATCCCTTGTGGGCCTCTGCAATAATGTCTGGAAGGTAGTCTCCTGATGAGAAGCAAATTTGCATCTTAGTGCAAGAGGAGATCTGAGTGTTCTCCAGACTTCATACAGTCTGTGCTGGAGTGCACTCTCTGTGGATGAACACAAACAGGAGAATTATGCAGTCAATACCCAAAAGGCAGTGTTCTTCAAAATACATTCTAAAAGGCCATAGCCTTACAACCTAATCCAAAATAAATTGCAATGGAAGTGGTAGAATTTAAATTCTGCAGTCTGAGAAAGGAAGTGGGTATGGGCTATACAACAAGCTGGCTGCTGTGGCGTTGTATGAAGTGAGTTGAGTTGTTCATACATAACGGTGTGTTCAAATGTGAGTTGCATCTTTATATTTCTGCTTGACTTATTTTTGATGCTTGTCTGCTTTAACACCTGGGGGTATTTTTCTGGGTCTTGCTATACTGTAGAGTGCCATGTCATAGCTGAGAAGTGGAATAAAATCTAATGCTACCTTTTGTGTACATGCTACTTTTTTACTTGATCACAAAGTGCTTTAGAAAATTTGCTCTGTTTTACTGGAGGCTTCTTGTTCACAAAAAAAAGAGTGCTTGTTCCAGAGTTCTGAGAAAGGTAGGCAGATACTGCACGAAAGCTTTTTAGAAAGAAAAATTTACCAGTTTTTAAACAATACTGTGTGATATGTTAGAGTCAATGCAGTATGCATAGTATCTGGCCAAGGTAAAATTACATGGATCTTATTTTGTGTTTATCTGCTTTGGTTGTATTTTAAATTTCTTAATGAGATTTTTTTTTTTTGCCTCTAAGGGACTAAAAATATTGATGTTTTAATTATCAAGCCTCTTGAGGATATAATTTAATTATCAAGCATCTTCAAGGATACATGAACTTAACAAGAAGTTTGTTCCTCTAGATTTCAGTCCAGTACTTATGATTTACTGTTATATGTATGGCAGGCAACCCAAAGTTATTTTGACGAACGTCCTGAGTACGAAAATTGGAAGAAAGTACATAGACAGCCACGTAATAATTGATGCAAATTTACCTGCTGCTGACAAATTGCAATCGGGCCAACAACCCTCATCAGCTGTTGCCAGCCTACAGACATGTCAAATATTAAGTTCTCCTCATGAAAGTTCTTTTCTTTCTGAAAGGTATGTTATTCACTGCTGATTTCCCCAGTCTTCCTGAAATGACATAACTTCACAGTGGAAAAGAATTTCCCTGAAACAATTTTTGTTCTATTCTTTCACTGAATCAGGAGATCAGTTTCCTGAGTACAAATTAACATGCTTCTTCAATGAGCCATTTTGACATTACATTTGTTCAGGTTTGCTGGACCTGATGTTAAAAGGCTACTTTTCTTTCATAGAAGGAATTTCTGTTTGCAACGCATCACTGTTTTGATCTGGGAAGATGCATAAGTAATTCAATCACATCTAAGTTGGTTTTGTGTCCAGAACCAAAATCTTGCTTTCCTGTTGCTGTTAATGTGTTCTAGCATGATTTCAAGTAACTTCTTTTGAAAAATATCTCTAAATAACTCTCTGTGATTATTAAATTCTTTTCACATTAACCTACTGGTGGTCTCAGTATTCCTAACAGGGTGGCTTTGGTTAAAGGGTGTGTGTGTCCTCTTAGCATCTTAACATCTACTTTTCATCTTTTCTTCCTATATGTAGGTTGGCCCAGCATCACAATAATGTTTGACATATAAAACAAACAGGAATCAGATATGGAATTCAATAACAACTATTTTGGTCTAAGGTGGCAGTTGCATTCAAATTAAGCTGTCTCCTTTCACCTGTTATGGCTGCATCTTTGCACAACAGCAAATTTTCCATAGGAAGAAATAGCAGGAAATTCTGAGAAAGACAGTAGAAAGATGAAGAAAGGAAGAATGATGTGGGGGTCTTTTTGAAGGCAGGAGTAATTAACAGTTCCTGGGTTAAAATTGAGAAAACTCAGTCATATTCTTCATTCTGATATGTCAACACCTTAGAGAAATGAAATTAATAGCAATTTTTTCTTTTTTCCCCTAATGGGTTGCCCATTGCTGCTTAAATTAACCTGGCAAAGCTGCAATTTAAATGAGACTTAGTGAGAACAGTTTAATAGGCTGTCTTATTTTAAAGTATCATATTTATTGCTAGTAATTTTCTGTCACCTAAGGCTGGCTGAAGTGTGGGGTGTTTGGGTTGTTGTGAGTTTAGGTTTTGGGGGGTTTTGTTTTATTAAATTATTGTTGTATTAAAATAAGACTAATTCTTTTAGTGTCTGATTTTTTCACTTAGTAAAGTTTTGGGTGATGTGAGCTAGGGAATTTATAAAGAGGAAAACAAACTCTTAAAACTCTAACACTCTGAATCTGAGGGTACACCTTGTATATTTTTTGGTTCATATCTGGAGCACAATATGATATTGAGCACAATAATGGTTTGAACTAGTAATTTTTTTTAGTAGTTGTGAGCTCAACTTGCTTTAAATTTTAGGAGTGGCTCATTGTTTGAATGATTAATATTCTGTCCCTGTTGCATGGTTTTCTAATGTATTGTATAAAAGGCTTGTTATCAGGAACCAACATTAGGATGATTTTTCACCCTTCACTAGTGACTAGCACTTTAGTGCAATTTGTAAGAGTTACCATATGGGACATGGAGAATTTAGGAGTTATTTCAATAAAGTCATGGCTTGATCCTGGTTACCTGTCTGTAAGTAAAGTCAGTGCATTACCATACTCCTGGCACTGATTTTTTTTGTTGTCTCTTCTTTGGATGAGAATAATAAAAGCTCCCCTTATGTAACTGCTGTGCATATATATGCACATGATCACACAGAGTCTTTTGTACCATCAGAGTAGCTGGAATGCATGCTTTATATTGCTGAAAATTGTGCTAGTTTTGTACTTGGAAAATTTCAGATAAGGTCAAGGAATCGTGTGTCACCGAAACAGGGTGGTAATAAGTTAACTTATCTCTACCAGCTCGAACTTAGTGCCACCTCCCTCTTTCCATTTTTGCTCTTTGTATTGCAAAATTGGTAAATTTTTCTTGCTTTACTGCAACCTAGAGTGAAATACATTTATTAAAATGAGCACTGACCTGTCTGTATAAGTAATGAATTTGAGGTAGGCTTCAGGGTTTTAAAGTGTTTACAGTATTTGTTTCTCATGGTTGTTAAGAACACTTTACAATATATATTGCCATAGCTTCATAGATGATGCATATATCTGTTAAGGGGTGCATTTTAAATGGAATTATCAGCAAAGCTGGAATTGAAAGTAAAATGTGTGGAATTTATGTATAAAACAAATATGATTAGGAAAAATTATTAGCTGAAAGAACCCTGTTCAGGTGCTTTCTGTTGTTAAAGTCCCTGAATTTTGATGTTGATGTAAAACAAATGCTGAGAAACACTTGATGGTTTTGTATGGTCTTTTAAGGCAGTCAGATGCTGTTATGCATGCAAATATTTTAGTGGAAAGAAAAGTGTGGGTTCCAAAATAAAGTTTTCTATAGTGACCTGCCCAGTCTATGGAAGACTGTCTTTTTCCATATACAGAATGAACAATAGTACTTAATGGAAACTACTTCTGTATGTGGTCCAGTTAATGATTCTTTGTGAATGGAAAGATAATCAATAATTTTTTCACAGTGCTCATCACTGTGGTATTGGAGCACTCCAGAAATATTTGTCTGTACAGAATTCTTAGATTACTGATAAAAGAGCAAAAGAGCTCTTTTACCAAAAATATTTATTATTGCTATATAGCAAAAGAGCACTGATACTCCAATTTACAGATAGGTCACTAAAGAGTAGTTATCTGTTCAAAAAGTGTTCAACAGTTTTGGTTGTCTGGTTAGAGATGTCACGAATGTTTTTTGCCATGGTGGGTGATGATTTTTAGGAGTCAAAGCTTGGCTGTTGGTGATATCAGGCATTGTGACAATCACTCAACTCTGAAAATCTGAGACTGCAACATTCTGAGCTGAATACATTATGAAATGATGAACACAAAATCTATTTGGATTAATTATTCTAATCCTTTTCTGTTTATTTCTATGTCCCATCCCTTGTGGGAACCCAGGATGTGCCTCTGACA
>VWYI01034672.1:0-42145 GCA_013399455.1 Anthoscopus minutus | reverse complement strand
CTTCTGTTTGGGCTCATCTCTAATTTGCATGATTAGTGCAGTGAATGTATGCATCAATACCCATCTGGGATTTGTTTTACTGGATAGAAACATGCTGCTCACAGAAACACTAACAAGGAGCTTGTATTTAGATCAATATCTGGATCCATCTGTGGACATTAACATAAAAAAGAATCTGTATCTGCTTATTAGAATTTAATATCAAATTCTGTCTTTGGCAGAAGTGGCAATAAAATCTATAATTCATATTGCTCCAGACCTTTTTAAATGAAAATAAAAGTACAATGTTAGATGCATGCCTCCATTTTAGTCTCCTTTACTATAACTATTTTTTTTCAGTGTTTCCTGCATTTTCTACTTCATCTCTACGAAGTTTTTCTTCATTAATACTTTTTAACCAGTTAGTGCAGGTCTTCAGCCACTTTCACCTGAAAAATCTAATGAAGGCACCCTCTACAAATTTGACAATTTCTCTTCCAGGCAACTTTTCAGATTTCCATTCTGATTCATCAGTTTCACAGCATCCTCTGCTATCACAGTTTTTCTCCTTTCTATACATCCATGTAAATCCAGATCACAGATATGGTAAGTAAATTCAGGTTTCAGCTGATATTTCAGAAAAACAAAACCAAAACAAACTAATCAAGAAAAAGCACCTACCCTCTAGTGCATACCACCATGATTTCAGCAACTTCATGCACAGACATTCTCACCTTTTGCTTATAACCACCTCCACCACTCCTCTTCCACACAAAAGGTTAGTAATGACCAACCTGTGCTTCATCAGCTCACACACCTCCTGAGGGATCCAAGGGCAGCTCCAAGGCTGGAGATATGTAACAAAACCGAGAACAAAAAATAATGAACCTGCAGAAGCTCGAGGACCTTGGGACACAGGCACAAAGAGCAACCCTGGTTGTTTCCTGTCACTGGGGAAGCCACTGACGCCTTCCATGAGCTCACTAGTCCAGGCTCTATTCCATTACCTATTCAAGAAATGGGCTTTATTAGCTTTCAGCTAAATGAAAACTCCAGTAACAAGTCTCATGTCAACTACCTAATGACAAGAAAGCAATAAATTATAAAATGTTGTACAGGGAGAAGGCATTTAATCACACTCTACACAAAAGCAAGAAGTTTTTAAAGATGTTTGTAACAGAGAAACACAAGGGATTTTTGTTCATGTCTTGGAAGTTGACAACAATTTAATTTGAGCTCTCAAATAAAAAAATTCTTATCTCCATCATTCTAACACTCAAAACAAATATATCCAACATACCAATAAACTACCACTAAATTTCTTCATTTATGCAAATTGAAATCATTTATAGAAAACCCAAACATTTATTGTCTATATATATGGTTAAAAAAACCCCAAAGATTCATTCTTAACAGCTTCATAGATATCTTGTTCTTGCATTAATTAATTATTGTTTTGACGTGAGATCCTCTTCTGAAATTACAAAAAGAAAAAAAGAAAAGCAGCAATACTCTTTTTTCCCCTCTTTGTCCAACATGGCTAAAAGAAAAACTTGTGCAGACTTACTGGCCAGAATAATATTGTGAAAATAATGATTAGCACGCTATAAAAATGAAATACTACCCATTACATGTTTATTTATGAGATTTCTAATTTGCTCCACAAACAGCTTAAAAGGATGGCCATAAGCAAGACAGGAAATACCAAGAATTTCTACCATCATCCACAAGCATGCTAATGTGAAACAGAATTTGTAAGAATACAGAAAACAGTACAAATTAATCTAATTTAGTCCTGTAGCACCAAAATGTAGCCGTATATGGAAGTGAAAGCAAGTTAAGAGTCTGAGAAAGAATATAAATATCTGATACCTATTTCCATATCACATATCGACAGAAATCTTTCCAGGACTATCCTGTCTCCTAAAAAGCATTAGCACACAGGTGATATGATATTATGATAATAACACATATTTTGACTGGGAGCAGTTAAGAAAACCTTAACACTGATTTCATCACTTAACACTGATGACCATTTACTTGACTTTATCTCTGAAACAGGCATGCATGCAAAATAATTTGTTTCACACAATAATCAGCACAGCTGAGACAAAGTATGAGGAGCTATTTTTGAGTGAAACAGCTGTTCATATTACAGCTTGCCAAACATAAGCTAGGTAACTGAAAGTTATTAGGAGACATGAGCCTAACCAAGTTTTTCTTCCTACTTGCCCAACTATTCCTCAATTCCTGAACGCACTGATTTACCCGGCAAGAACTCAATCCCAAGTTTTTAGCTACTGGAAAGTGACAAAATATCTAGCAAACTTGCAGAAAATGAGTATTAGAAAAAACTGACAAAATTATTTATTGTATCTGTGCACTAGTATGATCAGGCCATCCAGAAAATCTCTAGCTAGTTTTGCTACCACATGGTGCAAGTACCTGCAATTTTTTGGAGCTACACTGGATCTCTTCATGAATCATCAGTGCACTTTGTCAGCAAACCCACTGACAACAGTGGGGCCTTGCTTAATTATAATGTGTCAGAGAGACATTTTTCTTGCCCTTCAACTAGAGCTCATACAATGAAGAAAAACTAAATCTTCACCACAGTGTGTGGGGGTGAGATGAGAAACAGCCAAGCATCCATGTGTTCTTCCCTGACCAATGTAAATTTGAGGGCATTCAGAAAATGCTCATTGGAAACAGCCATCCCAATGGTATATCCATCTGTAAATATTTATTCTGTACTTTTGTAATATCTGTGTTTGCATACAGAAGGTCTGAAAACAGGTTGAAACACTGAGAATTAATACATGAGCGAAAAAAATTTAGGGGATGTATTTCACTCAAAACCTGCATCATAAAATACTTCTCATGAGTTAAGCATAACCTCTGTAAACATGGAAGCCATGACTGCAGTACTTTACACTTCTGAACTATACAAGACTCTAATCACTGCCTTCTCACTTGGCACATCTAGTGTAAAATCTAAACCAATCCTGCTCTTCACACAATGTCCTCTTCCCTCCTTCCACTGGCTCTCCCCTTCCCGACACAAACCTTTTCTACTGTACTGGTATCCATCACCTCCAGGCACTCTGGAAAGGAAACAAGGCCATGAGAAGGACAGATGACTACAGCTTGGTAAACACTGAAGCCATTATCTGTGGGAAAGTTACACTAGATCCATCACCTCATGTCTCACTTGGAAGAGTGAGACATGAGCTAGGACTGCTATCCCTGCCACTTACACCTCTTTCCCCTTAAAGACGGAGGTGTGTGCATGAAGATTCAATGGTAACTGGCAGAAAAGCACCTTTAAGAAAAGATTATCATGTGTACAAACCTTTCTGAAACCAAGTCTCCTAAACTGAAATTAAATACAAGGAGTAGAAGAGCTTGTAGCCTTTATGGAGCTCAGGAAATTCCCAAACTTCCTGACAATGGTAATGTCCCATGGTTATGAGCAGCGTGACAGCTACAAAGTACAAATGCCTTCCGACATTCCTGCTGCTCAGCAGTAGAGTTAAGAACACTGTCTCCAATAGAAAAGACTTTATTTTTTTCCTACAGTATTTTGGACTCACTCAGTCATCTACAGCCTGAGAGTCAACAGTCACAGTCACTGGGACTACTTTAAAATTTCAGAGCGCTAGAAAAGACAACACTAAACGCCCTCAAAAAAAAAATCATCTATGGAGTCTACCTTTATATTTACAGAACAGGAAGCCTGCAAGCTTCCCTGAAATTGAGTTTTGCTTGCATCGCTCTCCCTCGCCATCTTGTCCCTGCCTTCCCTGGATGCCACAGCTGCTTGTACTCTTCTTTTGCACCCACCAAGAAAACCCACTAATTCTATCCAGTGAGGCAGAAGAAGTGAAGCATACCCCTGTGGCACTTACTGAGACACAAGGAAAGGGGAAAAAAAAAATCTTATTTTTCTGTAGCAAGATACATGAGAAGCATTAGTTTAAGTCAGCTCTCCAGCCCCAAAATCTAAGCTTAAGCAGTACCAACACTTAAGTGGGTACACATGCTGCAAATGGCCTTCATCTTCAGTATCTGCACAGCTCATTTGTGGCTTCCAATATTTCAAATACCACATTCAGAGTTAGAAGCTCACCATCAAAAGGGTTCAAATATTACTTTGCACTAGCATTTTTTAATGAATATTTAAATAAATCCTGAGAAATCCGATCTGAAAATGTAATATAACAGAAAGCTAGAACTTTAATAAAAACAAGCCATTATTACTAATAAATTATACTCTGAGTTATGTCAGATGGCTGAAAGACAAATATCTAGATACAAGGATTAATTGTATTTTTCTTAATCTGTAACTTGAGGGCTCACCATTATGACTTAAAGTCTTCAGCTGCACTAATACAGCCAAATATTAAAATGAGTATGATGCAAAACAGATTTTGAAAAGGATATTAAAAGAATCAGAACTACAGTTCAAATTTCATTTGATTTCCCATACTGACTCTTCAAAAGGTTTTCAAATGTCAATATATGTCTTTCTCTGTCCAAAATCTACCTTTTTAATATTAGTCATTAACAAAATTCATTGTGGTGTTTTGCTTCAGCGGATATTTTTTATTAGGTATTTAATAGTTTTTATATAAAANNATTTAATAGTTTTTATATAAAATACTGTAACAGATATTCAGCATCAGCCACCTCCAGGATAACTGTTGTTTAAAATTAATGTTATTTCAATTTCAATGTTTCTTTCTGGTGAATATGACTTGTGAATATGATTATATTCTGATTAATTCTACAGATCTGCATAAAGTGGGAGGATTAGTAAAATCTCTACAGTATTATGTTCATGTCTCAAATGAAGAGAAAGTCTAAGTAAGTATAATATCTAGAGAATGTTTGGCAATTATGACATCAATAATTACTGATATACACAGGAGACTTACTGGTAGACAATGTAATAAATAAAAAGTAATGCAAAAAATAATTAATCATCGACCTAAATGTCATCAATATGTAATTTCAACTAATAAAAGTCCTGTTTCAGATTTGTATACTCCTGCAAACATGGCATAGACAACATCTGTTCAGATATGCCAGAGAGTTTCCCTCAGTTTTCTAAATGCCATAACAAAAAGAAATGCTCTAATATGGATTCACTCTAATTGATACTTAAGATTACCAGTCAAATCACCTTATTTTCACCTGCTTGCAAAACTGCGTTTATAGTTTAATATTACAGATTATTTGCATGCTAAGTATTGTGAATGCTTTGCCCCTGTGTTCCCTAGTTAAACAGGGGACACCTAATTCCTAGACTTGTGTTTTATCTGCAACTACTTTTCATGCTCTTTTTGATAGCTTAAGCCTGGAATAATTCAGTTAGACAAAATAATTGCATTTTTAGTCAATATTTCATGACCTTACCTACCTTGCTTGAAGCAATAATCTGCCCACAGACACAGAATAATGAATCATTCATAACTACAATATGAAAGAGTAGATCCTCTAGAAGAAATTAAACCTGATTCTCTAACTGACATGCACTGAAAAGATTTAATGTCAAATGAAAGTTGTACAAAATAATTAATTTGGGGGATTCACTGAAGATATAAAAGGAAGGAGGAAGAAGGACGTGACCAATTTTGCTTTGGAAAGTTCACCTCTAAGCTATGACCTTAAGGACAGATTATAAAGCCTCTTCTGACTGCACTCTACTGATGCCAGGGACTTGGGAATTACTGCAGGTGCCAGGCAAGGGCTCCCCCTCGCTTCAACACCCTCTTGCTGCCTGAAGATGGGATGGTGAGCCATTTTGGGAAGAAGGAGACTGTAAACTACAATAGCCCTTGCTATCAAATTATCACTGCCTATTAGGAATGTGTTATTGATATACTGTAAAACAGCTGAAGCCCAGGCCATTTTCTTGTTCTGTAATGCAGCAAACACATCATTTCAGTCACAACAAGTGGAGCCTGCTTGTAATTAAACTAACATCTGTTGATACTTAATCCACTTACTCAACTTCCAATACATGCAAGCTTTTTGCATTAATCTCTTATCCATAAGGATGTTCTCTGACCTGTGCTTTGACACTAGGAAGTCAATGTTGACTAATCTTGACTATAACCTTAGACCTCTGTGCTTTGGAAATTAATTTCTGCCCTGGGATTCTCATTCTCCGGTTTAACAAATGCTACTAAATTAGAAGTTCACCTTACTTGTAAAGATTCTTTTTTTGTCCTATTTCTAATAGAAATATTGCATGGTTCATTTAGTCTTCACAATCCACATTTCCTGACTTCCAGGGCTCATAAAAAGCAGGGAAATTCTAACTGATAATGATTTATATATTGGGTTTGTGCTCTGTTGCACATTACCACATTTTCACTAACAGGGCAGGTGGAAGGAGATAAGAAATGTTCTGTGTGGATTTTCACAAAATTTAACTTCATTTCTGATATCAGGAGCTCTCTCTTTAGCATCTTCCTACAATATAAGTTTGCTAGAGGACCTTTGCTGGTAGGTTTAAGGGCTAAAATTGTTTCTATTTTGGATATTTGGGGTCTTTTTGATAGGATGGTTAGAAGCTAGGTAAAATGTCAAAAGACAATTGTAAGAATTTGGGCAATCAGCCTGTGATGCACAAATCCTCTTAGAGAACAGAATCCACCGCAACAAGAACTGTCAAAGTACTAACTCAGAATCAATGAAGATTTTTGTAAAATAAGCAAAATATTTCTGAAAAGCTTGGACAGTAGCAAAACTCATAGCTCAAAGGACATTACCCTCAGTATCCTTAACCTATTCCTGAATTACAATAAATAGAACATAACAGTCCACTGTAATCACTAATAGGATTATATACATCAGAAACCATGAAAAAGGTATTTTGCGACTGAAGGAATGCTAAAAAAAGCATTATGCAATTAAGTTGGAAGACATTTAAGTGGAAAAAACTTTTACAAGCTACAGAAAAATGAAAATTTCATTGCTTTTCTTTTTACCTTTCCTTTTTAATTGCCTTCATTGCATCACGCAGTATAAGGGTTACATCACAGGCCCACAGGGAACTATGTAAACAGGTGGAAAGTAGTTTGGAAAAATCACTAGATTACCTGCACCTGCAAATTATGCTCTGAAAATAAACAGATGGCAATTCAGCTTTGCACTACTGCCTCCTCCACACCCACCCACAAGTGCTCTGGTAAGGTACTCACTGAAAGTTCATTCTGCATCTCTAAGCAGAGAGCTGAAAATAATAGGAAATTTTCTCTAAGATTGGAAAATGTGTTTAAGTGTTCTGCATGAATATCAAGTTTACATGGTCTTAATATATGCATAGTAAAAAAGGGGGATTTAAATAATTAAGAAGAATCATTGGTCTTGATGCAAATACCCATGGAAAAACTGGGCCCAAACAAACATAAATTCTTGTTTAGCAATGCACTAGTTAAGAATGTCTGCCTTCAGGAGCTTTCAATTAAAGAAAGAGGAATTTAGGAAGCCTTATTTAATGACAATTCTGCTCTGTAAACATGTTAGAACAGACCAACTCTTGTTTAAGAATGTAAAGTCTTGAAAAAATAATTCCAATGTTTTAACCTTTTCTTTCAAATGCATCTCCAATCTCCTTTCATTCTATTTTCTTTCTTCAGTGAAAGAAGTATATAAAAATTATATTAATGTCATAAATACTTACTTTCTGCATAGGTACACAACCTCAGATAAACAGACTGGACAGAAATAACACTGAAAATATAGAAGAAGAAGAAAAAAACATAAACAAATACCACCACCTTTCTATTTATTCACTGCGCACCAAAGAAAACAAGTAAAAGAAAAATATCATCAGTACTGTAAATTCTTAGGAAGAAAATATTTTAGAATAACTTCATATATTAGCATCTCTTCTACTTTAATGCTCCTCATCAAAGTAAAATGGAGGGAGCCTTCCTCTCTCCAATGAGATTCCTTTGCATTATCTATATGCACAGAGAGGAACTCAGAAAGCTAGTGGGCTTTTCAAGTCAACTTCTGTTTTCTGCTCCTGAGTGATAATCAATAAACTGAAGCTAACGCCAAGCAGAATCAAGGTTTGATGGTCAGCTTGGACATGCTATGAAAAAGCACCATGCCCACCCAAGCAGCTTGAAGGGGAGACCAAATATTTTCATTTGTTCTCTCCAGCAACCCTTGTGGTTGACCGTGAAGCAATTAGACAATATCCAGAGGGAAATACATAAGAATATAGGACCCCCTCAGTCCTTTATTGCAGCAGGGAAACACTGTCTGTTCTGCACAAAGAGAAATAATTAGTCTGGATGATGACTTTTTCTCATCCATTTCTTTAATTGTTAATGTGGCTAGAAAGGTTTTCTTTTCAGGGGGTTTTCTAATGTAATTCATTCATGCCATCTGTCAGCACCTTCTATTACTTTTAAAAGGCAGGGCAAGCTCTCAGCACATCAAGGTGCACAATGTTAGTGCCACCTTTGTTTTGGTTACCCCTGGAGGAGATGGGAGCATGCCAGCCACACAATTCAGCAGGTTAGCAGTGACAGCAAGTAAATAGCTTGCAATTATGTAATGCACATCTGACAGCCCTACTTGGTGATGCCTTGCTGGTTTTCAGCCACTCTGCAGCAACATATTTCTCTTATTTTTATTGGTAGCATAATTTAAGTCTGGTAAAAAGCTGCTCTGGCAAAAAAATGGGAGACAAGGCTGAATTATCTCAACTATTAACTACATAAATGTTAAGCAAAAAAAACCTTCATCGGGCACTAAAGACAAAAAAAAAAGGCACAATAAAATCATATATATATGAACTCTGGGGGCAAATTTAAGAGCGTGTGTAACCTGTTTAAACCAAAAGTCTATCCTTGATACTGGGAGGATTCATTAATAAAGTTCATTTAGTAGGAAAAGCTTCTGATCAGCTCATCAATCAGTAAAGGCAGCATAAGAAGAGAAACACAAAAACATCAGGAAAAGACAAGACTGTCATCCTTTTGTAGTTTCTGTTCAAAAAATTTTACAAGCAGCTTTCTAAGGCAGGAAAAACAGGCATGGAAAAGTATAAAAACTCAGGCTTACCAAAACCAGACCCATATAATAAGGTTCTTAATTATTCTAGGCCATTGCAGCAAGTCTTTGTTTCTATTTCAGCTTTATTAAAGTAACTGATATTTTACATGGGAAACAAAGTAAAACAGGGATTAAAATTATAAAATGAAAGGGGCTACAAAAGTGATCTGAGTAATGCTGGAAATACTTTCCAGCTGCAGAAAAATCACCAGCAGAGTTCCTCAAGGACAGGTCTTGGCATGGGCCCTACTGTTTTTTCAGTTGACTTGGCAATTAAAATACAAGTGATAATGAAGCTTGCTAATAACACAGATCAGGGAGCTACACTCAGTACAAAGAAAAATCAGTCTCCCAGAACTGCATGATCCTGTGAGCTGAAAGAACAGGAATGCTATTATAATTAGTAACAGCAAAGTACACTTAGTAACACCAAAAATGAATGAGTCCAACAAAACAAGCTGCTGTAAATGTAGCTGAGTGACTATAAACAACAGCATTTGCTCTATTAGCAGAGCAAATAAAACCAGTATGACATTGCTATACTGGAAGAGAGTGTGTAATAAAAGACAACTTCACTGGCACAGGAATTATATCAATTGCTGGGAAAACCACATCTAGATAGGAATGTACCTGTCAGTTCAGCTACTCTCCTTCAATCCAAAGTAAGGCAGATAATTAGTAGAAGACATGGAGTTCAAATTGTTTAGTCAAAAAAAGAGAAAATACCAGGTGTCTGTAAACATGTAAGAGGCAGGAGAGTAAAGGCAAGAGTGAATAGAGAACAAAAGCTATTTATGCTAAAGAAATAGATTTTTGGAATCACAGTAAAAAGGAACAGATTGGCTATGAATGAATTTTCATTGGGAGTTTGTAGGGTTTTACCCTTGGTTGAGTGATGCAAGGCCTGAAAAAACCTTCTCAAGAAACTCAAGAAAAGAGCAAACAAAAGTTTGGTTTCTAACTGGAATTTGGTAAGTTTGTGTGGAGACCTCATATACTGCCTCAGCGTGCAAGCAGAACACATTCATGAACCAGAAGGTCTCTAAAGAAACCAGCTGATCTGATTCATTCAGACATACCTGACAGTGGACAAAGGTAGGCTGTCACTAACTACACGTTAAGTGCAGGGCTGACACGTAAGCTCACATATAACAACAAATGACAGACTTTAGGGAGCACCTGTAGATAGCTAAAGGGGTGAATAGGACTTTTTTTATTTTCTCTTTTTTTCTTTTTTGGCAATAAGATGGGCTGATGTTTTAACACAGAAAAAGTCTCTCTCTAAGTCTAGCAGATTATGATGGCTCTGTTTATTGTACCTTTGTTTGCAGTAGTTCCTGGCACTTCATGCATTTTTCATAGCTGTTTCTTGTTAATATACACTGTATTCCTTGGAGTGCCAACAAAAAAGGTACTCAGTTGTCACCAGCCTTCTGTCACTATTTTACTAATGAGTCAAGTAGCAAGAATAGGAGTTCCTGACATCCTGTAGGACTGCAACTTATTTGTGGTGAAACATGAAAACTGTATCACAAAAGAACAGATGCAAATACAACTTTCAGCCTAGTCACTGAGCTACTGATAACCACAAAGGTTTGCAAAACCAGATTTCCTCACTTGTGCACAGAAAAACACAGGCAGTTCCGTGCATATCCTTTAACACATATTAATACCCTGTTTCCATGAGCAAAATACACAGATATAGTGTATACAAGCAGATATAATACACAAGCAAATGCTAATCTGCATACATGTTTATTGTTTAGCATATGAAAAAGTGGTACTTTCAGAAGCAAGAACCAAAAAATTGATACAGTAGTTCAGGAGGCATGCTGACCCTGTAGACAGTTTATTATGAGGCAGCCTTAGCAAGCAAATCTGAGGATGCATTATGCCATTTACATAAATCCTTCCCTACCAAAGCTTCGTTCCCTTCTTCCTGTCAAATCAATAAATGGCCTCTGCTCCACTTAGCGAGTCCTCTCATGCACTCACTTTCATGTTCTCTCTCTCAACTTTGTATAAATGTATCTTTTTCCTCCACATACATCTGGCCACAGACTATACACTTTTAATGTCATCACAGAAAGACAAAAATTCTTCCCTCCTTTCCCAGGCTGCAGCCTTCTACATCAGAAAAGGAGTAACAGCCAGCACGTCTACTGTCAGCTACCCAGGACCAACTCAGATTGCATCAGATTCATTATTCAGTACTTTCTAAAAATTAAGGTGATTTTTTTTTCACTGCTGAGCTATGTTTGACTTAGATGTAAATTCAGTTTGAGGTTCTGCATATACCAAATCAAAGCAACATGTTTACAAAAAGTCATTCTAATCAGCCCACACTAGCATTCAAAACTCTTAGATGAGTACAGATACAAAGAAAAAAAATACTTTAAAAAATCACAACCATTTCTAGCAAAGAGTCAGCTTCTCAGTGAGGACAAGGCTAAGGAGTCCCAAGAGCATTGCAGCCATAGCTGCAACAGTTTATGTCATTTCAGTATTTCACAGTTGTCCAGATAAACATGTTCCTTTTTTCAAAAACAGACTCAGAGCAAATAAATGTTTAAAAATTCTGCAGGTTTTCTCCTTTCCTGTGATTTCCTGAAACAAATCCAACTTTAAGTTTTGCCTTAAAAATTTTCATATTTAAATAAAAAACAAACCAAACTAGAAATAAGAAGGTAAAGTTGCTATTTTGAAATATTATTAAAGAATCTTTATAATACAACATACAAACTAACAGAAACAGAAGACCTGACAAATAAGCAAGTCTTCTCCCTCTGAACAAGCAGAAAGTAAATGTCAGCATATTAGTTTACAAATTTAAAAAATATTCTTTAATTAATTAACTTTCAGGCATGTACAGCATTTTATTAGTTATAAACTAATACAGTAATATAATATGAAGCACAGAACAGACACACTTGTGTGAATCCTTTAGGTTGGTGTATGACAACACCATGTAATTTTTTTCCAAGTCCTGAAAGAAGAAACTTAAAGACCTAATTGCTCCACTCAGGCAAGGTCAAAGCCTAGTGAGACATAAAATGACTAAAATAAATCAAAAAATCAAATTTCCTGAAAAATACAAGAATGCAGTTAATTTACACGAAGTTTTGCTATGCAATTATGACATTGTTTTTCCTTTTCAAGTTGTTAGAAAGCACAAGAAAGGGCATATTTCTCTTAAAGTAAAAATAAAATAGCTCAGAAACATAAGACACAACTGAGCAGACTTCCTGGGCAAATGAACCACAAAACAGCATTACTGGCTGACTGGGGCTGACAGGCCATGGTTTTAATGAATCAGAGAGCCACTGACTCATAAAATGAGAATGTATTTTATACTGGCTGTGTGCCTAATTCAGAGCTCACTGCATCCTTGGGTTCACTGGGAAACACAGTTAAGATGGAAGGACGGGACACCACCACTACCCTAAGAGGCAAACCATGGTAACTCAACAGTAGCTGTGCACAAGTGGTGACAGAGGAAGCAGGAGGTGGTGGAGCCAGGATCCCTTGGCTGAGAATGCAGCAGGGGTTGTCGTGCCACTGACATCCAGCACAGCCCCAGGATTGGCAGGAAGGCAGCTTCTCTGTGCTGCACACCAGTGTCCCCAAGGACCCCAGGGCTGCAGAGCCAGGGGAAGCTCTCTGCTCCAGGACAGCCAACTCCCATCTCTGCTGAGCCAATATCCAAGCACATCATCTCCAGAAGTGCTCAGCCTCAGGCACAAAGTCCCCATGTCAGCTGAGGGACCACTATTCTTGCTGGTGGCAGCCCCACAGCCACCCCACTACATACAATGATGGGTCCATGTTTCAGGGACCACATGCAGCCCAACATGGGAAGCACAAGGTGGTCTGAGACAGGCAGTTGCTCTACTTTGTTTTTAAAGTCAGCCCTCCCAGAGCAACTCACACCAGTAGTTTGGTCAAATTTCGAGAAGCCAGTCCTGGACTGTCACAGCCATTTCTTCTCTCTACCATTCCCCATGGAGACAATCCCATGCCAAGGGAAGGGTGAGAAGGAAGGATGGTAGCAGGAATGCAGACAACTGAGCATCTCAGAGACCTCTGTGAACCCACAGAGAGCCAAAGAAGAACACACGATGGAGAGAAGAGCAAGGACGAAGAATAACTTCTAGGGGGAAACAAAATTGCACGAGCACAATACTTTGTTTGGGCAGGGATTTTATTTTTCTGATTCTAATGCAAACCAGAATCAGTTGATTTCCAAAGCAGGAGAGTCTCTACCTTGGCCATGTTGCAACAGGTAATATTTACCCACAGCTCCTTCCACAATTTCACTCATCTCTTAATGTGGTTAAGCACATTAAACCACACTAGGGGCACACTAGATATTCACAAAACTAGATCACTAGATCACAGTAACACCCTTCACCCCTTGAAATCAAGAAACAAGCCCAAAATACAAAATTCCATTCTGGAATGTGTATTCTTCACCATACCCTCTTTTCAGCACTACCTCATATTTGTCACTTTTGATGTCTCTTCTTGTGTGCCTAGTCACCTCCTCAAAGGTGCTCTGAAAGACTGACAAAATAATCTTTGTCTCTCCTCTGAATTTCTAATTCTGTTTTTACCGCCTGTTAGATGTAATTTTTAATTCTCTACTTCTGTATCCTTCAATTCAATTTTTTATGCAAGTCCTGTCACCCCCTTCCCTGCAATTTCTAGAATTCACACATTCTTGCTGGCCACCACAGCCAACGTATTTTCTACTGACAGTTACTTGCTGGTTTTATTATCACTCTGCCAGCTGGCTTAGTTGGCTATCTTCAGCTTCCTATCCTGCTTCCAAACATCATTCATCTCTTTGAACTCATCTACCCATGACTGTTTCTCAAATGAGACAGTGATTTTTTTCCCCTTTCCTATGGAAACCTCCAACCCCATCTCCCACTCTACTAACATCTTCCTTATTCTCTGTACTCTCAGCCCTCATACTCCACTTGCCTGATCTCCTGGTCTTTGCTTAACTGCTGTACCTACCTGCCTTGAAATACTTCATAAACTGGGGCTTAAAATAACCTGAAACACCAAATCCCCCCTACAATCACATTAGTATATAATTATCTTCCTCATAAATTGTTCTCTCCTGTGACATTCAGCAGGCCAGTAAATTACACTCCATGTGTATTATTTCTTCAGTTGTAATTCAGTTTGCTCTCAGTAACAGTGACTGTTCCTCTGGAGTCACACCAATGCAATCCCTATAAACCATGATTCACTTTTCCAGAAAAATGACAAGCTCAAAAGCTGACCAGCTTCCACATGAGAACATGTGTTTTCTAGAAAAAAAAGTGTATTGGGTCTGCATAGTCTGGTATTGGTAGCAGGGGGACTACAGGATGCTCCTGTGAGAAACTGCTGGAAGCTTCCACCATGTCCAGCAAAGCCAGTCCCTGGTAGCTCCACAGACAGACGTGCTGCTGGCCAAGGCTGAGCCAATTAGAAAGAGTGGTAACACCTCTATGAGAACAGATTTAAGAAGAAAGAAAAAAAAAAATAAAGTTGTCACGCTAATGTAATTGTGGCCAGAGAAGAGCAGAGTGAGAACATGTGAGAACAGCTCGGCAGGTACCAAGGTCAGTAAAGGAGAAGGGAGAAGAGCTGCTCTCAACCCTAGAGCTCAGATTCCTTGGCAGCATGTGGTGATGATCACAGCAAAGCATCTCTGCTCCTGCAGCCCATGGAGATACACCCACAGCCCAGAGGAGCCTGCACCCACGGATGGATGCCTGGGAAGAGGTTGTGACCCTGTATCAAGAGTGTCCCTGGTCCCAGGCTGGAGCAGCCTGTCCTGAGAGAACTGCACCCCATGGAAGAGTGATCTACACTGCAGCAGCTTGAGGGGGACTGGTGCCCACGGGAGGGACTCATGTTGCAGCAGTTCACAGAGAGCTGTTGCTCATGAGATAGAGCCAGGCTGAAGAAGTTCATGGAGAACTGTCTCCCCTGGGAGGGACCCCACAGTGCAGCAGGGGAATGACTCCTCTCCCTGAGCAGCAGAAGAAACCACAGGTGATAAAGTGACTATAACCCCTATTCCTCAGCTGCCTGCACCATTGGTGGCAGGACGTAGAAGAAAGCAGGGATGGAGGGAAGGCGTTTTTAACAGTTTATTTTACTTCTTTTTGTTTTGATTCTATTAGTAATAAATTCATTTGATATCCCTAAGTTGAGCCTGTTTTGCCCTTTATGGTATTCGATGAGTGATGAGTGTGAGTGGTGTGATGAGATGGTATTCGATGAGTGATCTCTCCCAGTCCTTATCTTAACCCAGGAGCCCTTCATTAAATTTTCTCTCCTCCATCCAGCTGTGGAGGGGAGTGAGAGAGCAGCTTTCTGTGGCTGCCTGGCATGCAGCCAGCATCAACCCACTACAGCCATTTTTGCTGGAAAATGCAGGCAGTATTTTACTGTGGGCCGGGGAAATCTGTTTATCTCCTGCTAGAAGAGTTTAAATACACCCACCAGCTACTTTATATATACTTTCAAATGCCTCCTTTGTGTGTTCACATACCCTCCTAGTTATATAAAAAAGAAATCTGTTCCTACCACAATGCCTGAATTTTTAATATTCTGCTGTCTCAGTCTTGTTCCAGGAAATGCAACAAGACACATATACATACAAGAAACAATACTTTTTCACCTGGAAGGATAATGCAGGGTTAAATTCCTCCACCTACCAATTCTAATGCTGGAGGAATCATTAATTTATACCTCTGCTACAGATTTACAGCATTTATCACAAAAGGAAATCAGATCACTTCATGTAGTAAAACTAGATACATCTACACTCTCACATTTGTGTCAGCTGATTTACTTCCCTACACATTAAGGAATTCAGTAATGCCATGAAGACAACATAATCAGCAAGATAATCCATTACTACAGCACAGAAGATAAAATCAGACTTCCCTCTGCAAAATTTTGTGTTTATAAAAGAACCATCATCCCAGCCAATAAACTAGGCAGTTTAAATGGTGATGTCTGCACAGGCTCTATTTAAACCAACAAAGAAAGAAACCAAAAACCCTTCTGAAATCTTTCAACAGACAGTCATTTACAAGGTGCTATGAGAGAGATCTTCAGAAAGAAATGCACATTAAGCCACACGCGTGTTTTAGCAAACACTGGAAGTCTGGGAAGATATTATACCTGATGACACTGACCACTGGTGAAAGATGCCATGTGGTTATTTTCTGCTACTCTGTCTTTGACCCACAACTCAGCAGATGTTTTCAGCAGTGTTGGTAATGTTCTGAACCATGCAAACCATTTGCACAGCTTTCTGGTAAATTCATCTCACTCACTGAACATTTTTATCCCCTTCATGATTTTTACCAGCTTGTTTCATCTCACAGCTCTTTCACAGGATCTTTGGATTTTCAAGCACACCCTTTCACAGAGACCCTTTTTATGCTTAGTGCTTCCATTTCTACTCCCAGTAAAAACTTTGATCACAGTGTTCAGTCTTATCCATGTGCCTTACACAGCTACCTAATGAAATCAAATTGTTACCATTGTACCATGATTCATATTGACACCTAATTCACACAGTTTTTTCAGATTATTTTTCTTTTGGTAATAAACCCCAATTTCAGATTTTTCACAGCACTGAAAGTAACTGCTTTCAAGTTAACAGATTGCCATCGTATATCTAAGAAATGTATTTGGGGCTAATTTGGACTTTTTTCCCCTGCCTATTGAATACTGGCAAAGGTTTCTGATTTCTCTTACAGAATCATCTTTTAAATTATTAGGATATAATTGTTTAATATTACCAATTTTTCAGCAATTCTGACTCAAAGAAACCTTCATATCGCATCTTTGCTATAATTATTTTTAAATTATAAGATATTTCAGGTAGCACTACCCATTCTATATTTGACTAACATTATTTCCAAAATAGGAAGAGAGATGATTACTGTGGGATGCTGACCACTCAAAACTCACAAGAAATCAATGCAAGGTACAAAGATTCAAATACTACAAGGTCATTTGTGTCAGAAATAGCGAGGCCAGCAGGAGCAGGGCAGTGATTGTTCCCCTATACTCAACACTGGTGAGGTCACACCTTGAATCCTGTGTTCAGGTTTGGGCCCCTCACTAGAAGAAGTACACTGAGGTGCTGGAGCATGTTCAGAGAAGGGCAGTGGGGCTGGTGAAGAGTCTGGAGCACAAGTCTTTCAAGTTGCAGCTGAGGGAGCTGGGGTTGTTCAGCCTGGAGAAGAGGACACAGAGGAGACCTTACCACTCTCTACACCTCACTCAAAGGATGTGGTGGCAAAATGGGCATCAGGCTCGTTTCCCAGGGAACACGTGACAGGACAATAGGAAATGGTCTCAAGTCACACAAGGAGAGGTTTAGCTTGGATATTGGGAAAAATTTTTTCAATGAAAGGGTTGTCCAGTGGTAAAGTCACCATCCATGTGGGTATTTTAAAGACATGGAGATATGGTGCTCAGGTACATGATTTAGTGGTGGCAGTGCCCGGTCATCACCTAGATTAATAAAGGTCTATTCCAAATTAAATTATTCTATTCTATCCTACATCATATTGCCTCTACCTTATTAGTTATGACCTCTTAGAAGCAATCTAAATATATAATGAGCTTAATTATACCATAACATAAAACTGACAGGGAGCCAGGGTGAACTGCCATGAAATACACGATCTTTGCATAGTTTCTTTTTTCCAAGAAAAGTAAAGTGCAAAGGACAATATTAAATGATGGAGGCAATTTGTTTGTGGTTTTTTTCTCAAAACACTCAACATCCACGAGGGATGCAAATCTGATTTTCAGACAGCAGCAATTTTAAAAAAAAAACCAAAAAAAAACACTAGCAGCAAAGGCTACTTTAAGAGCCTAAGAAATCTTTTTTCCATGTTCATGAGCAGAGACAATTATGTTACTGCTTGTGGCAGGAGCCTTTGAAAGGCAATATTTTCTGCCAGGATTTTGATAAAAACCAGCATGAAACAAGTAACTTAAATGTGCTAACAACAGCTCTGTGAAAAACACCAATAGCATCTTCAGCTACAGTTTTGATTAACCACTTTATGAAAGACATTGTCCTTCTCTTGTGCCCAAACTTTCCTAATGTCTCCTTCTCCACGGTTTGTGCATGACCACAACATCATTATTTATTGACATAATTTGTGGTCTTACACTAACCAGATGGCTTCTGCTGACTTTGCAGTTGCAGTTTGCAGATTATTTCTTATTTTAAGTGTAAGACACAATCTAATTAGATACAAACATACCTCAGTATTGAAGAGAATGACAAAGTGATTATTAGTTATCTGAAGTTCAACAGCAATTTCTTTCTTTCTACTTTGGTGTTACATCTTCCTCTGTTTTACTCAACTTTGTGAGGATGGTGTGTTTTATGTTATCTAATTCATGGAATCCATATACTGGCATTTCCAAATAACCTTCTGGCACTGGCAGCACTTGTTCTTGGACAATTGCCTTGGGAATCATTACCATGCTTAAAAAAAAATTAAAAATATATATTTGCATCATGCATGAAAGAATCAGCTGACCTGAAATGCAAGATTTTAAAATCAATTAAGCAACAAATCCTAGCTGCCAATATCAACATGTCAAAAAATACAACTTCATCAATTCTTGTAAAAAACATTATCAACACATTTATTGCCTGAGCCCATTTAATATTCTCTACCTCAAGGAAAAAAGAAAATAGTGTATGTTTACCTTGACTTACCTTGCTACATTTAACAGTAATATGAATTTTTAAAATGCTATTCTGTAACACGCTCATCCTCCCCACCTTTGGAACATTTAACTCACCCTTTATGCACAGACATGGGATGCAAACAGGAAACTTGCCGAGTCTGATTTGCAAAAAGGATGGGTACCTCCAAGCAAGTATGATTCAGTAAAGTACAATAAATTCAGTAAATTACATGGAGTCTGACAATTCTGAGAGTCAGGCCCATTCTTTCCTAGTTTTTTCCCATTTCTGACATACTAGGAGAGGTACACTTACTCCTTGCTAGAATATCAGAAATACGTGAACATTTTGGTTATACAATCTTTATGAAACTCTAAAGCTAAAATTACCAGTATCTTTAAAACATTTTTCTTAAATACATACTATTTTGGTATTTCCCTGCAGATATAAATTTAATTTTTCAATGTTTTACAGTTAGAAAAGAAGATGATCTCACAATAAAACACCAGTTGGAGCAACAGATGACATAGTACAATTTTTATGTGCAGTACTGCATGATAGGTGGTGTTAATCTTTCAAAGAAATGAAAGGACAACAGATGCAGACAATGAAAAATGCGAATTTGAAGGAAGACTGGATGCAAAAGCTACAGGAAGACTTGAGTAGCATAAAAAGCCCTCAGAAAAGGCATATGGGCAGCTACAATTATGCCAATTATTTTCCATGTTTTAATCATCTGGCACCCAAGGGCACACCTGTGCAGAACAAGAGAAGAAAACAGCGGTTGCATGTAACTCTTGGTATCAATAATTTGCTTTTTATCAAATTCTGCATGCCACAAACAGTTCAAGTTTTCATACAGTTAAATTGTAACTCCTCTCATGCTTCTTGTAGAATGAAAGAGGCTAAGGAAGGGAACTTCCAATATACAGTGGGCTGAGCCTCTAAAAGCAGCGCTGTTAACTGAACACCACAGTCAAAGAAATAAATAATAAATCTTGCAGTTTCTAGGGGGGGAAAAAATGAAAACAATTCCTTCTTCTGGATTTATGGAATCCAGCACAACAGATTCTTTGAATGATCAGCACCAACTGTTTCATATGGCCAAAACACAAGCCAGTTTTTCAAATACTTGTTTCAAAATTGCAACCCAACAGTAAAATAACTACTGCTAAAAGTAATTTGTCAGTTCTACATGAGATGGAGGTCATGTAGGAGAAAAGAATGCAATAAAGAAACATGCAGAGCTGATTTTTTCCTGTGGTTTTAAAACAAATTAGCTGTCAAAGATATGCAGAATAACAAGAAATACTGACTAATTAAAAATATTCAAGTATGTGAACATGATTGCTGGGAAACTAATGCCAATAATTTTCTGGCTAGTTAGCTCCTTAGAACCGCCAGCTTAAGACAGTTCTTGAAGTTGGGAATAAACTTTGTAGGTCTTGTATTAATTCATCATTCCATTCATTGCAAGTCATTGACTGATGACGGTGCCAATGTTACAGAATAACATTCATTAATAATCAGCACTTTCAGACGAGAAACCCAAGCTTAACTTTTCTGAGCTTTTGGGTGCATTTTGAATCCACCCAAACACAGCAAATCAAACATGCTCTGCAGATACAGGCTGTAATTAATTTATTTATTTTAAAACCAAGAATGGAAGTCTGCAGTCTCATGAGATTTGAGATACCGGTAACTTTACACAAAGACTGAGGAAACAAGTCCTCCCAGCAGGACTTCCAAGATCTGCTGCTATACAGTTTAGGATCAAAACTCAAAAGCCTCAACTAGAACATCTTGAAGAACAAACTGAGACTTCTACTTTCGCATGAGGAGAAGGAATTTAGGATTTACTGCAAAGATTTAATGCTTAGGTCCTTAAAAGAAAAATGAAGATGAAAAATTTTTACAAGCTCTCCCTGGATAACAATGCTGACCGTTCAGACATAATATCCAAACATCAATTTAGTTTTACTTGAGAGCCTTTGATCACAGTTTGAAAGTTCAGGGTTGTTTTTTGGGGTGGCTTTTTGTTTGGTTTGCATTTTCTCTTTTAAGGAACAATAAAAATGGTAAATGTCTACTTTCTTTTTTTTGCACTCAGACAAGGTCAAAAAGTTCCCAATCCAGCATCCCTTGGGATATTCAACATAAGCCCCTAGGCTGTATCAAGCGCAGCATTGCCAAGGGAAGGAATTACTTCCTTTCTTCAGCTATCATTAAACCACATGTAATTTTGGCCTCTCTCAGATAAAGAAATATGTTGATAAACTTGAAAAAATCCAGGGGAGGGTCCCAAAGACAGTGGAGGCTGAGGGACCTGGGCTTATTTAGCTCCAAGACAATGCAGTTTTGTGGTCACTTCACAGCCGCCTCCTGACCTAAGGGGAGGTTATAGGAAAGACAGCACCAGGCTCTTTACAAGGGTGCCTACTGAGATACAATGGCTGAAAATGGAAGTTGTGGGGATATAAGACACAAAGGGAAAGAAATTAAATTAAATCCCCATGATTGTGCGATTAACTAAGCACCGGAAGAGGCTGTAGACCTCTGTTCTCAGAGATTTTCAACACCAAACAGGAAAAAGCCCTGAGCAATCCCAGTTAAATTGAGTGTTGCATTAAACTGGAGATTAGAAAGGGGATCTCCAGAGATGCCTCCCAGCCTGGGATGCAGTGAGGAGGGAAACAAAGACTGACCAATGCCCCTCCCGTAATTGCCCCAGACACCTGGGGCAGGGATTGGCAGGGGTGTGACCAACCTCAGCTGCTTCAAAAGAATGCATGAGAAAGCCAAACTGAACAACTATGGAATTACTCACCCCACAGGAGAACATTATTCTTTCTCCTCAAAACAGAGGCTCACTCCAGTGACTTGGCTAGCTCATTCCTTATGTTCTTGTCTTTTTTTTAAAATAACTTCTATATTCTTGTTTCTGAGTATTTCAACAACAACCAATGACGCATTAATTATGCCTGCAGGATACTCTGGTAGTGAGGCCTTTTTGTTCCTTCCAGTTTGCAATATTGTGTAGCATTGGAACAATCTTACTACTATTCCATTCCAAGAGCAACAGGAAACAGCAAACTCCACTGGGGGAAGAAACAAACGGAACTCCCCCAAATACAGTAACAGCAAATACAGGCAGGAAATAACCTGATATTCCTCTTCTGTAATTCTAGCAATTCCAACTGCTTCATCCTCTGGGGCACACTAATGGCCACTTGGGACCCTCTGCCATTTCCTTACTATTGCCAGTATTGCTCACCCAGCAGCCAAGTTGTAGGAAACAAGGTTTGTGTATTGCCTCTTTTCTCTCTTTTAATGTGGACTTCTCTAAAGGGAGGGGTGAACTTAAATTATTAGGTCAACCCTGATTTCTACCCTCCAAACAGCACAGTGGGATTCTCTTGTACCCCACAGTCAGTCTACAAGCTATGATAAAAACATAAGACATCAGAAGAGGCCAAAAGTTGACAATGGCTTATTTCACATAAAGTTATTGTATCTCTAAGCAATTTATGCCTAAAATCACTTTGGTACAATAAACTGCAAGGATCTTTTTTTAAGCACACATAAAATGAGTGTGTTTACATATGCTCTCAGCAAACTAACAAGAAAAATGTTTGTCAAGGTCTTCAAGCAACTGTGAAGCTTTCCATGCAGAGGGCAATGAAAAGCTGCAAGAAACAGGCCATGTTTATGTACACCACCAGCATCATGAAGGAGTTCATTCCCTCATTTCAATAAAAACAAATGGCTAACAAGTTAAACACTACATGGCTAGAAAACATGTGACAACAAAGTCTATATTATACACGGGTTTATAAGAAGCATAGTGAAAACCACCAGCTATAGAGATTCCGACTGAAACATATTTTCACAAATAGACACAGTGCCTTTGTCTATTTTTGAAAATAGACACAACTGGTTTGTTTGGGGGGTGTTGCCCAATTATATTTTGAAATGACAGAAGAAAGTTGTAAACTTGATTATCTTTATCAGATGCTTTGTTTTTAAGAACATAGCAAAGACTTTATTTAAAGCAATTTTTTAAAAAGCTGATTATTGATTTCCTTTCAATCTTGAGAAAATAAGATATGGAAGTGGTGGGTTTTGTTTACATAGCACTATACTTCAAATACACATGCACATTTAGCTAAAAACATGAGATTTGGGTCATGCTTCACAGACCTTTATTCTTCAAATTACAGTTATTTGACATATTAAATGTCTAGAGAAGAAAGAAGGAAGAGGAGGAAGGAGAAGAATCAAAAGGACTATGAAGATTTTCTAGCTAATGGTACAGATATCACAACAGAATTTCTTTGGCCAACAGCACTACAATCTCAATAAAATAATTTTATTATTTAGCAATCAGAAATGCACAATTACTCCCCTCAAAGAAAATCTTGATGGTGTCAATGATTCATGCAAAACCAAAGAAAATAATTACAATTCTATTCTTGCAAATATAAGAGCCCTTCAAAATAAATGCACCAGAAATTCTGGTCTCTGACAAAGTTTTGAAGGGTTAAAATATGTAGTTTCTTATAACTTGTTTTGTAGAAGTGTATTTAAGTATGTAACTGTGTCAAAAAATCACAGTGTTATTAAGGAATGTAATAGGGCAGGTTTTTAATTTTAAAATTAATTTTAATTTAATTTTAATTTTAAAATTCTAAGCACTTATGAAAGAGTAATGAATTGAAAGATGTTTTGAATACTATTTTAAACAATATTGTCATAGATGACAACATGATCTAATATTTATTTATGGTCATAAAAGTTTTTTACATACATCAGGATTTGTGGAGACAAATTTCCCTCACTTTCCTTTGGCTTATGAAATAAACTATTCTCAGTGACTGGGAAACTGCAGTTCTGAAAGATGTTGTAAAAAACCACAAATATAACCAGTGAAGAAAAGCACAACACAAACAGATGTAGCCTCTATGCAACCATTTTGCACATTCCAGACTTTTCCCAATACATGAGAATGTAATAAAATGGAATTCAGAGTTTCACTGTTCATGTTTGCTACATTTCCTTGACAAGAAAATCAGCATCATCAGAGATATGTAATGCTTTAATCAACATCACCTTTCACAGCTGGAGATTTATCAATTTGGATAAAGGCCTACTATCAAACTGCAGAAGTGGGGGGGTTACGCTGCAACCCAGAATGTTTCATTGATCATTCCTGTCTGAGTCTTCACAAACTCCATCTGCACTTAAAAAAAGCTAAACTAAAGTTAACAGATACATGCAACCTGGAGTACATGACTGCTAGCAAAAGGAGTTCAGCGTTCCTCAAATTACCAGGAGGCTAATTTCTTTAACAGCATATTTTTAACAAAAAAAAATAAGATAATAATATCAACATTCAGTTTATTGAGTGGCATTAGCACAACTAGGAAAAAGATAGCACTTGTTCTTGCTTAGCATCTCTAACCACATAGTGTTTGGCATGCTTCAGCACAATAGGAATCCACAACACACCCCCTTAACTGCTCAGGAAATCATTTCCAGTCACCTACCTATGGAACTTCTGATCAAGGGAGAAAACTGGTCCTCCCTCTTGAATCACTTTTAACTTCTGGTTCTGTCAAGCACTCTTAACTAATTAGCGGCTTGGTAACAGTAGACAGAGTATGTAATGTCTGGAGCCCCACGTTTCAGAATATTTTGCCCAAAAGGGAGTAATTAGTGTATCACTCACAAACACACAGTCACTTTAAGTTTTACTTCCTTTATAACCTTCCAGACTAAAGACTATCTGAAGGAATTCAGAGAAGAGCTACACTGTGCTGTCTATACAAGTTGCAAAGGTATCCTGTCATGAAACTTCTTTTTTATGGGGAAGGCAGATTTACATAATCCTCATCCCTTTCTCTTCAGAACTGGACAATTGATAGGAAACTCAGAGCTGTTAATTTCTACAGTTAATCTTAATGGTTGATTTTATGCTTGCAAATGTTATTCTAAAGTGTTAGAGTAAATAGAACATTACACTGTTGTTGATTTTAGTGATTATACATACTTTCTCCCATCCAAAGGATTATTTACTAAGGCAACAAACTCAAAATGAATTAAAAAGTACTCCTTTTTACTCATGGTGGAATTCACTCATGGAATTCATTGCCACAGGATATTATCAAAGCTAACATTGCAGCTCAGAATTAATGGTATAAAATAAATTAAAATACAGAATAGCAACCTTAATGTGACATTCAGGTTTTACAACTGCCTACTTAATATAGGAAATAGACAGGTAAGACCCTCAGGAGGAGAGAAGTGCATTAATACGACCACATCCTGAACATAATGCATCAAAGGATATACTTTTAACAAACACACCAAAACAGCTGATTTGTATTTTTATTGCAAAAAAACCTCCCAGTATACCAGTTTCTCTCAGTAAAAGAGTAAGAAGGCTCCCTCACTCACATTCCTGGCAGCAAAAACTGCACTCTCTCTGAAAACTTGTTATTGACACACTACCAGCTTCTGACCTGCTTAGTTTCAGAGACCTGTAATTTGAGGAAGATGACAGAAGATCTGTGATCACCACTAAAGTAATGATACAGAGAACTTTTACCTTAAATCTGAATTGATTTAGTTAGAACTATTGATCAATCTGCTGCAGTACAGGAAAAAAAATTATACAGCCTCTTACTAGCAAATCATAGAGTATCTTTAGAAGTGCGTAAAGATACTAGAAAGGCTAGCACAATCTACTGACTATGCAGACCTTTCCACTAATTAGAACTTGCTAGCTTCATTCTTCAAAATGGAAATTAAAGTCTGTTTTTCAGAGTGCAACAGTCTAACACATGAAAGTAGTTACTGATATTCCTCAAGCAAAACATTATCCTCAAAAAGACACCACAGCTTCACAGTGGCCATCATTTCAAAGTGGAAAGACATGTAGAGAAGAAAATGTGGAGCGTAAACACTCAGCAGCTTTACACACTTGTAGAACATATGTTACTGTTCTTAAGGAGGACATAATTTGGTATCCCTTTCAGATACAGTCCTTTGAACGACACTTCCTTCCAAGAGTCCTTTTAGCAATACCAGCCACTCTGAAGTTCAGTTTTTGCCAGCATTTGCAACTCTGCTACTCCAAACAAAAGTGTTGGTAAAGATGTAACACGAAATCATCTTAGTGTTTAAGTGGTTAAAACTGTTGAACTCTGTCCCCCCTGCCGACTGTGTATCGGCTGTTTCAGTTTCCTGCATTTTTGGACTTTTAGCAAATACCTGAAATGAAAAAGCACCATAGCTACACACGTAGAGATGCAACAATAGTATCATCCTCTTCCCTAATCTCCATCAGAAATGTCCACCAAAAAATGAGTTATCACCAAGTACACACAAGTCTGTCATTTCATGTTTTGATTTGACTGCTCTGATTAAAAAGAGCAAAAAAAAAAAAAAAAAAAGAACCAAAACCCAAAATATTGCTCAGTGTTGTACCTGCAATTCAGAAGACAGGAAATTTCATGCATGAAATGATTTGCATAAACTCCAGCACAACAAATAAAGGATTAAAATGCTTTCCAGTTCTGACAGTTACCAGACAAACTGTCCACTTTCTCCAAGTAACTCTCACCAGTCAGCTGCCTCCCACTGATTTCCATTCCCACGCCCAACACTATTTGTAGAACAAGTTACCCAACAGGTAAGCTCTAAGCCTTGCAAATTTACAGGTTCTGGTTTTAGCTCATCGTAGCAAGTGGATTCAAACCACTTAACAGAATGGTTAGGATAAATAAGTAGAGAAGGTAAGAACTTAAGGAGAGAAGTTTTATTCCTGTTTTTTTGTGGGATTCATCCTTAAGTGGTTTTTTAGCCTGAGCGCTAGGGAAGAAGCAGAGGCAGTTATCCCCAGGCAGCCGTTAGACAAGAGAGGGACACTGTACTTGCAGCAGACTGCTGCCCCCCTACTGCCCTGAAAACTCTTTCCTCTGGACCTTAATTCATTCCCTAGGTGGAAGCCACAGAGATTGCAATGACATTTTGTGCACAAGAACATCTAACCCTGTGCCTGCAAGCATAAAAAATGGAAAATGTTGCTCCTGCAAGGCTGTGTATATATTGCTCCCGCTTAACACCTTTCACCTGCTCCCACTGAACAAGGCAAAACTTCCTGTAATCAAAGAAGACAGGTAAAATAATTTAAATCATTTGGATGGAGAAGGAGAGCTTCCATTTTAGCTGGTTTAGGATCTCTTGCACAAACTGATATCCAAGTTAACCTTTTTTTCACCATGCTACCCACTAATGGTTCCTAGGCTTCCTGTTGACTAATACTATTATGAGTGTTCTGGGACAACAGCAGAGTTTTAGAATGCAACGGGAAGTCTGTTGGACTTTTTATCATGCTGGTCCCTATCATTCTCTTGATACATCATCATAAATATTTCCCAGTGTCACCATTATGACAAAAACCCCCCATCAGTCTCATCTTTGCCTCTCTTCAGTAACTGACCAATTTTTGAGCACAATAAGCACAACTTCTCCCATCTATGGGAAGTTTATTTCAACTTTAAAAACATGTCAAAGTTTTTTGATACGTATGCATACATTGTCACATGCAATGCCACTATACTAACTGCCCTCTAGTCTCAACAGTCCTGCATCACAACTTGCTACGTAATCACCATGACATGACCTGCAGAGACAGGCACATAAAAACTATTCAGCCACCTGAAAACTGCAACAAAATGTCATATTTTATGATAATTTCTCGAACAGCCACCTCCTGTGAAATCAGTGAAAAGGACAAAATACATAATTATCCAAGCAGTGTGGTTCACTGCCTCCAGAGGCTTGCCTCAGTATTACAGTCGTCCAATTTATTCTCTCTATAAAAAATGTGAGTAGCAATAATTCAAAGCAGCAAAACACATAGGGAGGCATCAGATTCTGAAATACACTTCAAAAGTGTAATTTAAGAAGCATTTTAGTACGTGGTAATGTAGTAATTCAGGTATTTCTCCTCCAAGATTTTCATCAATATTTGTTAATTTGGGGATAAAAGATTACCCAGTCCTGGAATCTACCTTTTCCTTCCAAGGCAGAACACAGACCTAACTCCCACTAAGGCACTTCCAGCAGGTGAATATAAGTATTTTTGAAAATAACTGTAATGTTTTAAGAAATATTGTCTGTAACATGTTGTTCATATCCTGAAGAGAAGCTAATTCTGATTCATTCAGTATCATTCTCATAAGTACTCGTTGCTGAAAGGAGAAACAAAATAAATAAAATGAAGAAAAATAATTCTTGCTATTTACTAGGAGTTTAAGTATTTGGCTCAAATAAAGTCATGAAAATGTCCAAATAATATCTGAACTCTGCCACCAAAAAAATTCTAAAGCATTTTCTTTTTACCTGTCATTGCTTACAAAACACTGATACCTGCACTCAACCCCTCAGAAAACCCCACACTTTCTAGAAGCTTCTACAACTCTTAGTTCCTCTGGGTCAAAATTCAAGAGTTCAGAAAGTAAGTGTAACTTCTGGGAAGCACTTGGCCCAGGGAACTACCTCACTGAAGCCCATTTGCTGTTAACACACAATAGCATCAGTCAATACCCTGAGAAAGACATCCTCTGGAAAAATGTCCTAATCATTTTTTTCCCCAGCGCCCCATTTGAAAATAACTATATTTTGCTTAAGAGAAAACTAATGAATTGTGTGTGAACTAAAACAATTGGAAGCAGTATAATTAAAAACTATTATCAAGCAAGCCAGCTTTGTGGTTCAAGTCTCTATAAACCAAAGAAAGCAATTACCAAAAGATTGTTCTGATGCCTTACTTCAACAAGAAAAGTCAATTCTTGCATTTTTCAAGTACATATGAGTAACAAAAAAAGACAGGTTCACACCAAGGCTCAAGCTTTAAAAGATAAAATACAGAAAGCCCACTTCCCTCCACCAGTGCCAAAAGCTCCCTCTCCTCTTTTGTTATTTTTTTTCAGCATTGTACTACCACAGTACAGAAAAAAAAATCACATTGTAGTAATCACACTAAAAAACCAAAAAATGATAAAGTACCCAACTCTCTTGGTCTTAGAGAACACACTACTTAATTTGCAATAAGTTTCACATTACTCTAGGTTACTATTTAAACTGCAGGATCACATTGGACTGAATGTAAGTTTTTTACCATGAAAGTAACATGACAGGATCAATCTTGAAGTTGTAAGTCTGCAATCAGCTTTTCAATCTCCAAAGCCTTTCATTTTGTGCATGTTAAATTTCCTGTCTTCATCAGACGCTCAAGACGCATAATTCTTGAGCTTTAAATGGAAACATCTAGGCTTACCTGCACAAAATTCGACTTTTCAGTGCTATAGATCTGATCCTAAAAATTCTTACAAGGAATGGTGTTTTCTCAGTTATGTGGTACTGATAGGTGCTTGGAAAGTATTTAACCCCTGCAAACTGACATTTTTTCATAAATGCAAACTAGCATTAGTATTTATTTTTAAAGTATGTACAATTAGGGTATTTAAAGTATTAAGACTTAAAGCATTAACCATTTTAACAGTATTTAAAGAATCCATTTTCAGCTTAGCAGATTTGTTATTTTTAACAAGTTTGCCATTGCCCTCCACACACCTGGTCAGGGCTCTCCAACCTTGTAACTTTCTAGTCTTAGAAACAAAAAAACATTATACCATGATAAGAAATTGTAGTAATTAAGAATTTTGAAACCACACACAATAGATTCTGAACTGAAATAACCACTCTGTACTTCCACCCCTTTGGCAGTCCCAGACACATTCACTGCCCAGACAGGGGCAGGAGACACAAGAGCATCAGTCTTGCAGTGAGTCCTTGTGGCAGCTTTTCAGCTGCGGATGTAATCTCACCGTTAAGTCATACAAAAACATCGCTCTAAAAAGCCTTTTCCAGAAGCCCGTGAAACACTTCCTTAATGCTATGGAAAGGAAGAGAGCACTGGCTCAGGGATGGTTCAGGGATAACTCAGGTGCAGATGCAAGGTAAGTGAGAGAGCAAAGCAGGCTCAACTGTTTCACTCAAGTGAGGGCTCTGCTAAGAGCTAGTGAAGGGGAAAAAATAACACCTACAAACACAGTAAACTAAGGTAGGCTGTTTGTCCATTTATCAATTCCTCTCTCAAATCCAACTGAGCAAAATCACTAAGTCCAAACCCAAAAGTTCCGCAGTGGGATTTCTTTTTCATACTCAAGACGGGAAGTGCCTCTTTCAGGTTTTATATTTCGATTAATCCTCAGATGAGTAAGATTTATGAGCATAAGCAATTCACAACAACATCAGTTCTCATCTGTGGAGGTATTACTGCAATGCGAAAGTACTTCTGCATTACTAAATATCAGGAATATGGACAGCAATACCATTTTATCTGGACTTGTTTTGATACAGTAAGAGTCCAGCAAGAGCCAGATTGAGCACCTGACAGAACGATACTCCTCCTATTTTAATACTACAGCAAGATATATTATTAGAGCAATAGTAAAAAAAAGGACCTCAAATGTAATTTCTTTTCTAGAACCTTTTCTTCACCCCCTCCCGCCGTGTCTTTCCAGTAAATTTATCGTCATATTTTAATGCTCTTTCATAAATTTTAAGAAACTAAGGGGACCAACTGATCCCAAACAGGGAGTTAGCTCTATGACTAACACTGGCATTATTGAAAGACCTGCCCGTCACCCCCACCCCTTGGCTTTGAGGGCATCCCACCACCTGCCCCATGCATTACCACCCAGCTCCTCCATGCAGAGCGCTCCTGCACACCAGCCACCAAGGCACACACACCTGGTTGCACAGGGACAGCCTTAAAGCCCCTCATCTGCTGCCACGGATCAGTGGAATTGTGCCCTTCCCAGCACCAGCGGCGGCCACCCAAGCCTAGCCTGGGCACCTGTGGGGAGGCCACGGGCTCTGGAAGGAGCAGAAAGCGAGTGCAAATACTGGTGATGGTCTGAAAAACTGCCTCCATCTCATCCCGCATACAACCCTGCTAACAGCACCCACCACACGGCCTCAGGCAAAGCGAGGGGGGAAAGCGCATTTTCACCCCAGGCCGCGAAAGCAGGAGGGCTGCACACCGCGAGGCACCAGGGAGCGCCCTGGGTCCCGCAGGCCTCCGGCGGGGCTGAGGATAGGATCCGCGTCCTCCTTCCCCGAGGAGAAGTCGGAGGAAGGGTAGAGCACCTGGAACCAGAGTGTGGGGCACCTCCCGGGCAGGGTGGAGGGAAAGATGCTGAAATAGAAATGCGCTGGCGCGGCCACCATGGGGTTAGTCAAGGGCAAAGCCCCGGGAAGGATGCGTGTGTCGGGGCAGCCCGGTCCTAGAAGGACGGCGAGGCCGCACGGAGACTGCGAGTCGCTCCCGGCAGCCCCGGCGTTCGGCGCCCGCTCCGTACGGCCAGGAAGGGGCTGGCGGCGGCCCGGGACCAGCCCAGGAGCCCCGCGGCTGCCGCGCAAGGTACGGCCGGCGCTGCTCGGCCACCCGCGTTGGATGCGGGACGCGGCACTGACCATCGACAGGTTTCTCTCCGCGACAGCCATGCCATTCCCGGCCCTCCTACCCCAGCTCCCGCCCCTCAGCCCTTCACCGCCCCAGCGGACACCAGCCCGGGCCGAGCTGCCCTCCGCAACTGCGGCTTTCGAGGCCACCTCGTCGTCCTGCGATCTACTGGGGACTTATTCAGAGTTTGTTCAAATTGTGGGGAGAGCACGGATTAATATTAACATATTGACCCATGGCTGGGTTTTGGATTGCAGTTCTCCATACAAAAATAATTAGTTTCTTGGATAGCTGCCTGCTAAGTAACGCGATTTAATAAACTGAAATTTCTCTCTCTCAAAGTAAGGAAAATCTGCCTCCCGAAAACCTCCGTAAATGTGAGAACTGCTTGTCCTGAAAGACGCTCACTCTTCCTTTTAAAAAGTACCCCCGAAACCCTAACAAGGCGGCTGAACCAGCCTGCCTGGAGGACAAACCCTGAATCCTCCTTTCTCCCACGCCTTGCCCGAGGATGCGGGACGACGCGGGACGACGCGGGACTCGGGAACCGGAGGCAGCTGTTCCGAGCGAAAAGACGCGGAGTCCCCGGAGCCCCGCACGCCGGTGCCCCGCTACACGTGCGAGCCCCGGACCTCCGGGTGGACAAAAAGACGATAAAAATTAGTAACAACACAAACATATAAGAAATTGGGGCAAGTTACGAAGTTTACAGATTCTTGGAGAAACAGCAGAACGAGGGAGATGCCACGAGGAAGGAGCGGAGCATCCCCCAAGCCGCCGGCCCCGGCGGGCATGTACGGCGATCCCACGGTCCCGGGACGCGCTCCCGCTCGGGGACCCACAGAGGGAGGGAAGGAGAGAGGGAGGGACGTACCGGCAGTCAAGCACACGGGCAGGAGCAGCCGGAAGGTGAGCCCGCACACCACCTCGCTGGCCATCGCGGCGGGCGGGGGTCGCGGCCGGCCGGCCGGAGAGCCGTCCCTCTCTGCGCGCCGCTCCTACGGCCGCCCGTGAGCGGAGCCGCCGCGGCGGCGGAGCATCGCCGGTCCCCTCCTCGCCTCANCTGCCTGCGCCCCCCTTCGCGGGTCCCGTCCTGACACCGCGCCGGCTCCCGCTCTGCGCCGAAAACTTCGCCGGTTTTCCCTAACGCTTCTTTTCGTGTCGGCTTTGGGGAGGGGTGTTAATATTTTTTTTCCCCGTTTAAATTTTTGTAGGTAACGGGTTTTTTTCTTGATTGAGGAGCAGTTTTCTCTAATCTGTTTGCTTCCTGCCCTTCCTCCTCCTTCCCCCTCCCCTTTCAGCAGCACATTTAGGTCCACAAGAAAATTGTCGCCTGGAAAAAAAATAGATCTCCGGTGGCTGGAATGTATTTGACTTTTCTGGAAAGCTTTTTACCCTTTAAAATACGGTGCTGGTTAGAAAATGCTGTGGGTTTAAAGGGACCGACCGCTTCAAGGCCAAGCGGGTGCGTCCCTGTGCATGTACTGAATGAACCTCACAGGCGGGATTGAAATAGTGATGCTGTAAAATAGTTATTAATGTTGTTATTAATACAATTAAAAATGTGTTTCATTTTTGGCAATGTATTGCAATCCCTCATACTTAAATGAGGGAAGTTTAGATTGAACATCCTCTTCCTGGGGGCAGCGCTTCAGGTAACTTCACTCCTGTGCAAGATCTGGAGTAAGAGAAAGCAGGAGCAGTGACCCTGTGGTCCTTGACATAATTTCTCAGCCCTCCATCCTGGTGAAGGACCTCATCCAGTCTTACTTCAAATGTAAAGAGTCCTAGATTTTGCTCTTGAAGTCTTGTTTGAATGTTTGTTTTGGGTTTTTTTTACTCTTATAATTACTTAAGCATATTTTTCTTTCACGTGCTTTCTAAAAGCAAGTATTTTCATATCCTTCTTGCAGAGAAAAATGATTGAGAACATGAACGTGATTCGCAGGAAAATACAAAGGGTCTTTTAAAGGAAAAAAAACTATGCATTTGAGGGGTTCAAATAACAAGTGTTGAACCATGCAGACATTTGACTTGTTTTATGAGTAATGGCAATTATTCAGATATTCAAATATTATGTAACATGCTAAAAGCATCTGACACAAGTAAATTTGGGAAGTAAAGAGCTCTAGACTTAGGTATATGAAAGCAGTCAGGAGAGCTAAGAAGAATCAGTTAGAGACAGTAATTCCATGTGCCTAATGAGTCTGGTAAAAGGAACTCGATCACCAGAGCCTAAGCCTGCTCTGAGGAGGTACAGTCAGCTCGCAGGCATTGTGTGGAGTTAAAATGTAACCTCTGTCTTAACAGAGATTTTAAGGAAGCCCTGTCCCAGCAGGATGAGTGCCACACCTCAACTCGGTGTCAGGGGCACAGCCTGTGGAGGTTGCTCCCTACCTGCCCACCTCAGCCCCAGCGCAGCTCACCCACACATCTCAGCCACGAACCAAGCCTGGGTAGGTGATTCTCAATCTTCTGGCACATCAGTCTTTGTGAATACAATAGTGATGTCTGTAGGTGGCAGAACAGTGGGATCAGCAAGTATTTAATCTGCTAAAGTGTATGATCAGCCTGTACTAAAGTCAATCCTAGCGTTGTTTTAAGGATCCATCTCAAAAATTAAGTTCCCAGGGAAGCTCTCCTTGCCTTAGAGGCTACAAAGCAGCAGTTAATGGTAGTCTCTGTGTGTAGGATACATGCACAGCTGAAACATTCCATGCATTTTGGTGATACATTTTCAGATACTGATCGGGTTGGGGGGTTTTTGTTGTGTTGTTTTGGTTTTGGTTTTGAGTTTTTCAAATTCACTAAAGCAAGGATGAAGTATTTGTTATCTTTATATTACAGTTACCAAATTCTTTACTTCAGAAAGCATTGGTTTTATGCTAGTGTTTGGGAAATAATTAGCCAGTTTTCAGTATTTGCCTTTCACACTGTATGAAAAGAATAGTTTAAATAAATGTATTGCGTGGCTCCTTACATTCTATTAGACTGTTCATCTGCTGCAAAATATATGCAGCCGCAGTGCCACCTTTTGGCTAAAATGTCTTTCCTGTAAGTAACAACATCTCTTTCCCTCAACTGCTGGGAGTTAACTGTTTGCATACACAGAATTTTGAGAGAACGAAACATCCATCGTCCAATCACACACTTCTGGAGTGGTAAAAAGTATAAAGAAATACATGAAGCGTTACCAAGAATTTTTTATACCTTCTGCAGCTCAGCTGTTGACAGAAAAAATAAATGCATTAACTTGAAAATTGGAGAGGCACTTTAGCCAGCATGGAAGCAATAAAACACAGGTCTGACTAAAATACTAAAACAAAAAATGAATGAATGGGGAAAGTGTCTGTTGGATTAAGTGTACCTAATAGAGGGCAATGATTAGGAATAGGCCAGGAGCTTTTTTAACTAATACCAGTTTTTTCAGGTGACATAAAAGCAATTTGAATATAAAGCAAAAGGTTTGCTTCTTCCCTAAGGGCATACAACTTACTGAAATCACACTGTGGGCCACAAAGATTTGCTCTTTCCCTCTGCAAACCACAGGAAATTGCCAGACTCTGTGAGTCCTTCAGCCTCCAGTAAATGTGCTAGCAATGGATGTAGCTATCTCATCACATACCAGCTTTTTTCCCTTACTTTCAGCTACCAGGACCTCAGACCCCCAGGTGTGTAACACCCAACTTAGGTGAAAACATTTTAGCACTGGAAAGGTTGATGAAGTCGTAATAAAGAGTGGGAAGAATATCTTACTTTTATAAAATAACAAACCTCAGCCATTAAAAGATTTGCTCTACATCTTGTCCCCTTCTCTGTAGTGATAACTTGGGGGGTTTTTTTGAAAAATGTTGTTCCCACTCCATCCAGTAGTCAAAATCAGTGGCAATGAATAGAGTCAGAGGCCAAGACAGCTATTGGGAGGAAAAACAAACAACAGAATGTATTGTGTCACCAATTCCATTAGGTAGAATATAATAATTTTCAATTGGTGGTTGAAGTTGACTGTATTGAGCTGACTGTCTGAAACAGTCTTGTTCAGAAAAACAGCTTCTAATTGCCTGAGCTTTCTTGTTTGTTTGGCTGTTTGAAACATGCCTTTGTTCTAACAGTAAGACACTCTGAATAATATAACAAGGGCTTGACTATGGACACATATATATGTATATATTATGTGATCACACAATCCCTACAGTTGGCAAGCTCCATAAATGAGTGCTAAACTAGCTGAAGAAATAAAACTCTATATAAAGAGGCAGCAAGGCATTAAGTTCCACTGAGAGGCAGGAGAAGTCACTGAAGCCTTTTCAGGGCAGTCACTGCTGTACAGTGCTGGTTTATATTTGTTATTCTTACAATATGAGAGTCCTGCTTTGGGGACCTGTGGGGAAGGAAATGGCTTTAACATTTGCAGTGATGATTAACTAGTGTGTTATGTCTCTTGATCCATGCTCCCTAAGAACACATGAAAACATCCTCATACCTATTCTCCTCCTTCTCAGTCCTGTCAGCAGCTGGGGGAACAGCCTGCAGTGGCTCACCAGGAGTCAAGCAATTCAGTTTTCAAGCTTAGTTCACATTCAGCTCTGACTGAAGCTGTTATTGTTCACTTCCAGCATGAAGTTCATCTAAACTTCAAAATAATATTCAAGTTCAATTCTGGCTCAAGAAAAGTTTAAAAAAAAAAATAGTTCAAACTGATTTTTGGCTCAGAGTAAGTTTAACTCTTCAGTACCAACAGTAGTCAGTAACTATTTTATCTTCTTAAATTATGAACTTGTCTTGCCTTACAATAAGGAAATTCATTCCACTCAAATGTATGCTGAGTAGGCATCCTTAGAAATGTTCAGCTGCCCCAGCAGAACAGGAAAGTTTCTTAGGAGCCTCCAAATTTCCTCCATGCTTGATTTATCTTCCATTCATTAAGCCACAATTTCACCACTCATTTCAGATGATTTAGAACTAGGCACAGGATGTAGAAACTTTCTAAAATCAGATGCATTACCGAAGGTCTGATTTATTTGGCCTCCTAGCCTTTGTTAGTACTCACAACTCATGTCACAGAGTCGGTCTAGAACTTTCATCTTGCTCAGTAAATACCTATTCATAGAAACTCCTGTCGATTGCTGGTCTTGTTCTGATGGGGTTTGCAATCTGATCAATTAGGAAGCAGCAAAATGATATTATATTTACATGAGAATAACGTAAATCCCAACAGGAGAGATCTGTCATGTACTCAAGCAGTTTTAGTTTCATCACATTTTGTCGGCCATCAAACCTGGCAGGATCCAAATGGTGTCTCAAAGTGTCGTTGACTGTTGATGCATTTATAAAGGAAATCTGTTCTTGACTACTGAACACTTCCATGTAGACTGAAAGTTAATCAAGCAACATTCATTATGACTGTTGAGGGGATTGGCATTGGCTAGTGGTCAGTGCAGAGGACTAACAAAACAGAGTTGCTCACTGCATGGATGGAAACCAAACACATCCCCAAGCTCCTCCAGCATTGTTGTGTAGCTGCATCAATTACACAGGAAAGCTCTTGCATATCCATTAACAAGAGATAAGATGGAAGCTAGTGGGATCTTCACTCAGAACTGTGACATTACATACCTGTGAATTTATTCATATCAGGAGTAAATTTTAGCAATTATACATGAATTTTGTTTGCACTTTTCAAATCAGCTAAGCTTCAGCAGGTGAGTCACTGTTTTGTTTGCTTGTAAGTTTCTTGGTGGAATGAGAAATACAGGATAACATCAACAGTTCAGGAATATTAGTACATTTAATATTTTCCTGAATAGATTATCAGATTTCTGTGATTGCTGAGGCAAATTATGCCAGGGGATTTTAAGTACCACAACTCAGTAGTGATAAAAAAAATAAATAAAAGAAAAATAATTGTTATTCAGTGTGCATAGTTTATCTGCCTGCATGTAGTCATATTATACATTGGAAGAATTTTTGAAAATATTTGAAAAGTCTAAAAGGGTTGCTCAATAAACAAGGACCTATGAATTTTCCCCTGCATGTTCAGAGTCCAAACATGAGCAGACTGTCAAATAACAAACAGGCATGACACATAATTAAAACTGTCTAGTAAAAGAGCAGAACTTGTCAAGAGTATTTTTGAGTCTGAAAAAAATACAAGTAATAAATTTCCTACTCATCACTGAAAAAGAATTAACCATTTAGAGTGCCTGTTTAATACATTTAAATTTCAAGCATATTTTAAAGAAAATTTTTAAACAAGCTGGAACAATGCCATGAAATACAATTATTCCTGGTCATGCTCTGTAATCAAGATAATTGGTTTGACTATGGATAACTACAATATGATCATAAAGTGTGTGATGAAATTAAGAGTTTCCAAGACAATCCTGTCTAGATTGTTGTAAACACAGAGCAATGCAACAGATCTGAGCTATATGGAATTAAAACATGAAACATTCATCTGGACTCGTTTGGAAATGGCTGTCAGCAATACTCTGCTGTGGTGGGGATATGATTAGTAGCTGGCAGAGAGCTGGGCCTTTGCATCACAGAAGCACCATCGCAATTTACACTTCTGCTGGCGGCATCAGTGCAGAGCAAAAAGAAATGAGGCTGAGCAGATCCCAAAGCATGCTGGACCAAAACCAGAATTCTCTGTGGAGTAGTATAGCAGTAAAATAATAGATTTATTACCCAAGTGTAAGAGCAGACATCACTTCACACACCTGTGTTTCAGCCAGAACTCCTTCTTCCAGCTGGGCCTTTGCAATCAAGGAAACCACTAACTCCAGCAGGTTCTGAACTCAGATCCAGTTTAGGCTGACTGTGACTGAAAAGCATCATTCTTGAAAGCTGGGCAGTGAGCAGGCATGCCCTAAAAACACTCTTCACTCATGTGGGATTCATGGGCAGGGAGCACTCCCTTCTAGTGAGACCATGAAATGCTTTTAGTCTGATGTCTCTTTTCAGTTTCCCCATGTCTTCCACTTCACCCCTCCCTGCCTTTCTGCAGAGCCTACTATTGCAACACCTGCTCTTCTGCAAGAGCTGGAGAAGCGCTTGTCCTTCTGCTTCCCTTTAAATGGACACTGAAAAAATCCTTATAAAATCTGTGTGTGTTGTTACCATACCTTAGGCTTAGATCAGCCTCAGCAGTGTAATGAAGCAGATGGGAGTTTCAGTTTAGAAAGGGAAGTAGCTCCAGCAGGGCTCTGCTAGGAAAGCTGCTGGCATGCCTTAGCTTAGTCACCTGATGGGTGAGCAGACACACAGTCCTTCACCTCTCCCCTTTTCCCAATTTTCCTGTCCCTCCAGGATAAACTCCTTGAGAGAAGCCCTTTGCAACTAAAGGATAAACTTGGCTGGGAGGAGATAGACAAAATGAGGAAGAGAAGGGAAGGAAATTATTTTACGTTCACACACACATGTGTGTTTCATCCCTGTCTTGGGTAGGAAAGAGGGAGTTGAGAAGTAGGAGAGGAAGTCAGCTGATGAGTGGCTCCAGGCAAAAGAGAATTACCTGGCAGGGTTGCTCCATACAGCAGTATACATTTAAAAATAATTTTTAAAACTAACTGGTTTGGATAGAGATGTCTGTCCCCAGAGCAACCAACAATGGAAAACCAAGCAAAAATAATTTTCCATTCCAGTGACCAGTGCTATAATTAGATAATAATGCTAGAAATTTAGTCCACTTTGAGGTGAAACAGGAAAGTAATACATGCTGCCTGACAGCTAAAGAAAAAAATAATCCCTGTTAATTCATTTACAGGGACTGTTCCTGCGGTCAGTCAGATATTTCTTTAGTAGCGAAAATGCAGCAGCTCCAAATAATTACTGCTGAACTAAGGACAGAACTTCATGCTGAGCTCTCAAACATCATGTGACACCAAACCTCAGACACCCTGCACATTTGTGACCTGGACAACAGGCATGGACTGTAAACTCTCCTCCAAGCCAAGGAGTCAAAGCTGGCAAAGGACAAGCACACTGACCAGTGTGGAATACCACTGCTTGACACATCTGTTTCATGGCACAAGAGGACAAGTTTGTCTTAGAAAAACCCTGCCTTCATTCTTAAGAACACCACTGGAAAAAACATACAAAACTTATAGAGTACATGACTGGAGTCACAGCATGGAATCCTAATTAATATTTTTGTTCAAAAAAAGTTCCATTTTAATTCTTCATTCAGCATTGCATTATAGACTAAAAAAATACTAATTAAAAACCTTCCAAATAATCTAATTATCATTTTCTCTCTCAGGTGAGAGGGAACCACTTCAAGTTATGCCAGGGGAGGTTTGGATTGCATATAAGGACAAATTTCTTCACTGAAAGGGTTGTCAAGCACTGGAAGAAGCTACCCAGAGAAGTGATTGAGTCACCATCCCTCGAGGTATTTCAGTAATGTGTAGATGTGGCACTTAAGGACATGGTTAATGAGGGATTCATCAGTGCTAGGTTGATCATTGGACTCAGTGACTCAAAGATCTTTTCCAACCTAAATGATTCTGTGATTGTGTATGTTCCTATGGTCTGGGGTACAAACTGAGACTTGAATGTGAAATCAGTGCAGGCATGTGAACATGGAAAATATTTCGGATCCCACTCAAGTATTGCCAAACCTGTTTCATTAAATAAATCTAAAACAACAAACAAACCCCACCAAAAACAAAAACAAAAACAAAAACAAAATCACCAAACAGAATTATAGATGCAGACCTACTTTTTGGTAGATAGTGAGGTTCCTTTCACTGCTTCTGAGTATTTTTGATTGTTATCCAGAGATATAAAATTTTCCATTTGCATTATAGAGAGAGTATAAACAAAAAGTTTTGGAATTCATTCTGGGAATGGATCCTTTCTGCTACGTATTGAGTTGTACCTACTCTGGTAGTTCTATTATGTCTTCCCATTAATTCTGTATTTTTTCTAATTGTATTTCTGCACTTAAAATTACTAAAATCAATCTGAAAATAAGACAATAGTACCTGAACACAGTGTTTAATCTGCCCAGAAAAAAAAAGGAAATTAAATGTTTTAATATGGCAAGTAGATTCAATTTCTGAGTAGTTTTATTATTCACATCAGGGTCAAGTCAATCTCCAAAGAAGTACAAGGAGCTCCACAAGATCAGATTCAAATGCTGATGTGCCGCCATCTGACATTGTGGGATTCATAAACCCAACCATTTCTTATTTTTGATTTTTTTTTAATTCTAAAGAGAGGTGTACTGGAATTCAGGTAATTCATCTGTGACAGATCTGTGAGGCATCCACCTGCAAGTGGCACAAAACAGGCAAAGCAAGCACAAGTTCTTGCATATATTCTACTCCAACAAGACTCGAGTAGGTGGCTCCTAGCCCTCAAACACACACATATTGCCAGTAGCAAGGTCAAAGGATCTGCACCACTACACTTTCTCAAGTGATTCTGCTGCTGCACAAACTTCTGCTCTCATGGTGACTTGTTTGATAGCTGAAGTGGGCACATGTAAAGATGTGATATGTTTTACATAAATGGATATTTTCACCACTCAATGTGGGAGCCCTGTCTTCCAATAAAGTTAAGAGAGAGCTTCAGGCACCTCCAGAGGGCAATCCAGAGCTCCTGTTTTAAGAGTACTGGATTTTTCTCTGAAGCTACTCATCTCTCCCTCCATTAACTCCTTTGCAAGACTAAAAGGCTGGTAGTGAGCCCATTCCTGGTTTACCCCCCTGTTACAAGCCCTCATGGGCAGTAGGGACAGAAGGGCAGCAGGATGCCAGAAATGCCTGGATGCTATGCACAGTAGCACTCTTTGCCATGAGGTCATGAGTCTATAGCCCAATTCACCTAACACTGGGCTGAGTAAACAAGCCCTTTGCATCCTTACCTATCCTGGGTCAACTCAGCTCAGCTGGAAAGATAAATTAGCAGTAAGGGATTAGTTTAGGGACGGACACAGAGAGAGTTGTCATCAATGGCTCTGCGTCCAGGTAGAGGTAGGTGACAGGTGGTGTCCCTCAGGGCTCTGTCCTGGGATAGATGCTCTTCCATGTCTTCATCAGTGACACAGACACTGTGTCTGCACTCTCAGCAGGTTTGTACATAGCAGCAAGCAAAGTGGTGCAGTGGGCAGAACAGAAGGACAGGATGACATGCAGGGGGACCAAGCTTGTGAAGTGGGCCCGCAAGAATCTCATTAAGTTGAACACATCCAAGTGCAAGGTTCTGCATCTAGGTAGGGAAAAATCCCAGACATGAGCACAGACTGAGAGAGGAACTCATTGAGAGTAGCCCTGACAAGGACTTGGGGATTCAAGTGGATGGAAAGCTGGATGTGACCCAGTGCTATGCACTCACAGCCCAGAGTGTACTCCTGGGCTCCTTCAAAGGAAGCGTGGGCAGAGGGTTGAGGGAGATGATTCTGTCCTGTACTCCCCTCTGGTGAGACCCCACCTTGACTGCTGTGTCCAGCTCTAGGATCCCCAGTACATGAATGGTGTGGATTTGTTATAGATCCATGGGAGGGACATGAAGAGGATCAGAGAAGTGGAACACCTCTCCAGTGCAGACAGGCTGGAAGAGCTGGAGTTGTTCAGCCTGGAGAAGAAAAGGCTCTGAGAAGACCTCATTATGATCTTCCAGTACCTTAAGGGGGCTTGTCAAAAAGGAAGGAGAGGGAGTTTTTATACAGACAAATAGTGACAGAACTTGGGAAAATGGCTGTAAATTAAAGGGAGGTAGGTTTAGATTAGATGTTAGGAATAAATGCTTTACTCAGAGAGTGACAGGCAGTGGAAGAGGTTACCCAGAGAAGTTGTGGA
>VWYI01034669.1:65444-93842 GCA_013399455.1 Anthoscopus minutus | reverse complement strand
GGGAACAGGGAGGGAAAAACCTCTGGCAAACATCTGGCAGCAGAGCTGGTGGCATATGGGGCGTATCTCCGCCCTGAACTGGTGCAAGAGGGAAAAACAAACTTCACCTCTCCCAGTGGAACCAGCAGATGGAAACAAATCAACTTTTTTTTAATTATTTGTGTGTGTGTTGTATATTTGAAGCCAGTGTCTGTTTGAATGTCCTGCTTTAAAGCTTTGGGTTAGAAATTCCTCAGTTTGCCCCCTCCCCTCTGAGCAGAACCAGCTCAAGCCAACAAATTCTCCCTCATTAATCATGGCCAGGATTCTTTTTTCTTTTTTTCCTGCCCCAGTCCTTGTATTCACTGTGGGTATCACAGTTTATTTTCACACCAGGCATTAGAATTATCAAATTGTGGCCTCTAACATGCCTGTATTTTTTTTTTTTCCCAAATAGATTTTTATCTTTCAATGAAAAATATCTTAATGAAAGGCTCGTGGTACAATGACCCTGGGTGGGCATCATTTATTTCATAGCAGATCCCAACCATAAAACCTTCATCAAGATGATGATGGGAGCTCAACTTCCTTGTTAAACTCCAGGGATTTCACACAGAAAATCCGATTTTCTAAACTGGAAGTACAACAGTGATTGAATGAAACCCCAAAACTTCAACCACTGAAATTGTAACATAAGAAACAGCAGGCTCTGAGTCTATAAAATGTAGAAAAGAATCAAAACTTTCTATACCCAGCACTTAAACCTACATAAATCCATGAATTCTGGTCAAGTTTATCTCTTATTCTCCAAAATTTGATATAGCAACAGTGGTTTTTTACCCACAATCTGCTCCCAAAAATAATCAAGTATTTCGAGGGCTTCTTTCAGGGTACATTTTTTTCTCATAAAAAATAATAAATGGCAATATCTGAACCACGTTTAGGTATTTTATTTGCTCTCAGGCCTGCCAACCCAAACAATGATTTGTGTCTTTATAGGAAGGCACTTCACCATTTTCAAATAAATATTTAAATGCTCCTTCACAGGAAAAAATATAAAAAATATTTCTGTGGTTAGGTGAGATATGCTGGAAAAATTAAGGCTGTCCTCAAAGGCCTGGTGTTGTTGCACTTTCCTGTTCTTAATTTGCTTAATCCTTCCTCAAACTCAAAAAATTCAGATCTGAGCAAAAGAAAAATGTTTTAAAAGGAGCTTTGATACCCACAGCAGATTTCTTAATGAGTTTTATTTTAGCAATTTGCTGCAGAAAGAGATGGGGATGAAACAAGGGCTTTAATCTTTATAATTTATCTTTTTTCCTGGTGATGGTGCTACACAAATTCTGCGTCTGCCAGGCAAAGCCTCTCCATCAAAACTGGGAGAAGGAACAGATTTGTAAGGGATGGAGTTATGGTTTTTATGTGTGTTTGTAATCAGAGAGGTGCCACTTAAGTATTAAATTTCCATTTTTCTTCCAAAAAAAACCGGGGGAAAATGATGAAAGGGAGGATGATGAACACCCCGACACAAATTTGTGCAGTCACAAGGAACATCAGCACCTTCTATTTAAGTACCTCTCAGAAAAAGGCTGAGTAGGGAAAAGAAAAATAGAAGAAGGAAAATATTTGCACCCTGTGAACTATTTGGTGGGGAGAGAAGTGAATCCTGCCTTTCTGCCTGCCAAAATAAAAAAACACCTTAAATGGGAAAAATCCTCTTAAATTTCCCGTTTCCAGGAGGTTTTTCAGGTCCTGTCAGACCAACTTTAAACTGGTAGAGAAGCTCATCAGGCACAGAGCCACGTGGGGGTCAGGTTCAGCTTGCTGGCCCACCCAGAAAATCCCTCTGAAGCCATGGAAAAACTGGGATTGAGATCCTGGAGGGCTGGAGGAAAATTTCCCTTTTTCAGGCAGCACCTTTTGCTCTTGATGCTGGAACCTCCCAGCACCTGAACCTCAGTCCTTCTCCCCTAACCAGCTCCTCGTGCTGCCCAAATCCTGATAACCCTGGAATTCCCAGCCTGGTTCCCCTGATCTCCAAATCCTATAGATCCTAAATTCCCAGCCTGATAGCCCCTAAATTCCCATCCTGATACCCCTGGTCTCCAAATCCTGAAAGATCCTAAATTCCCATCCTGATTCTCCTGATTTCTAAATCCTTATAACCCCTAAATTCCCATCCTGAAACCCCTGATCTCTACATCCTGATAAATCCTAAATTCCCATCCTGATTCTCCTGATTTCTAAATCCTTATAACCCCTAAATTCCCATCCTGAAACCCCTGATCTCTACATCCTGATAAATTCTAAATTCCCATCCTGAAACCCCTGATCCCCAAATCCTGATTCCCCTGATCTCCAAATCCTGATTCCCCTGATCTCCAAACACTGATTCCCCTGATGTCCAAACACTGATTCCCCTGATATCCAAATCCTGATAATTCCTAAATTCCCATCCTGATAACCCCTGATCTCTTTTTTTTTTTGCCTCTTTTTCAGCAGCCCAATATCAGCTTTCAGAGCTGTACCCCCTGCACTGCAGGGCTGGGAAAGAATAACCCAAATTTTCTTCAGGATGAAAAAAAATCCCATTTTTTGCCCCCTGGGGCACTGAGGCAAGTGTGAGGTAGCAAATCACACATGACTCCATTTCCAAACCAGATCCCTTTGGCCCACCTTTAATGCCATTTTCCCCCTCCCAGTGAATTAAATATCCGTTCTTTTACCACCCAGTTTATTTGATCATCCAGGAAGATAAATGGCTTCTGCTGAAATATTAAACAAAGGGAAAATTAAAGTACTGGGAAGGGTAAACAATACAGTAAAGCACAATTTCCTTTCTGCTACGTGGAGAAAATAACTCTCTCTTGCTAAATAGCAGCACACAGGCTCCAATTCTGGCCCTGGGCACACATGGAGCTTTTCTCCTCAAAATCAATAGGATTTGTACCTGTCTGGGTGACTTTTTAATTAAATAGAAGCAAAGGGAGTGTTTCTAGATAAGATTCACCCCAAAAATAAAATTTATCATGAAGTTTAGCACGGGGAGTTTTTAATACCGCAGCTTTGGTTCTGTTTCTTGCTTGTTTGAACCAAAGATAAAATGAAAAATGTTTTTTTTGTTGGGTTTTGGGCCTGGGTGGTGGGACAGCACCAAGAACTGGCTCATCCCCTTGGACCCCCAGCCCCAGGGCTGGATCCTGGGAAGAGCTGGAAGGGCTCAGGTGGAAGGTGAGGAGCACCAGCTCATTTTCTGAGAGCTGATTTGGGGTTGGATTCCTCCCAAATGATCCCAGAGAGAAGCAATTCCCTTCCTGGGCCTCTTCTCCCTCCAAGGGGCATCACATTCCAGCAGCTCCAAGCCAGGCCAGGATGAAAATTCCCAGGTGAAAATAAGAATCAATGCCCAGGACTGAGAAATTCTCTCAGTCAGAATTTCTCCTGACTGCTGGGTGCTCTTTCATTCCAGCTGCTCTTCAATTTAGAATTTCCAAAAGAAGGGTTTTTTTTCAGTATTCCAGGAGCTCTGCAGTAATTCAGTTTGATAGATGATTGATGGGAAGGAAGCATTCATTTCTTATGGACTTGCCTCTGTTCCATAGAGGCAACACCTGAGTGTCACAGAGATTTTTCTCATTTTTGCACAATTACAGCCCAGATTCTGAGCTTAGGCTGAGTAATCACTGAATATTTCTGATGGGAATGTGACAAATGGCAGCAGATCAGGGTTTGGTCCATGGATATGGATTCTCCTTAGAGTTTTACCATAATTCACTTCTTTTTTGTTTTTTTTTTCAGCAAAGCCACCTATGGATCAAAAAAATTCTGCTCAGGGTAGCTGAGGCATTTCTTGGTTTATTATTGCTGGAGTATTCCTGGGGATTTTCAGGCAGATTAAACTCGATGTGGGGTGGAAATGGGAACGTGAAGGGCTGGGACAGGGGCAGCAGGAGAGTTTGGGGGTTCCAGCTGAGCAACAGAACCCTGGGGGCTCTGTGGCTGCACCAGGTGAGGCTGAAATCTCTTTTTGGGAGGCAGAATCCAGAGCTGGGAGTTCTCCAGGGCTGCCCTGGCTGTGACCTCCATCCCACCCCGAGCATCCCAGGCTGCAGGAATTCGGATTCCAGGCTCACTGAGCCCTGACCTGCCCCTGACAGAGATGGATTCCAGCTCTGCTAATGGCCTGTGGCAGCTCCGGGCTGGGATTTGCACCTCCAGCACCAACCTGGCATCAGGCAGCTCATTCCCACTCTGGGAATCCTGGAGCAGCTCCCTGAGCTCCCTGGGGTCCTCTCCAGGGCCAAAGCCCACAGCCACAGCTGCTGGGAAGCTTTGCAGCCACTGACCTGCAGCTCTGTCTGCTTTAAGGCAGAATCTGCACCTGGTTTTGTGGTGCCTGTTTATGCACAGAGAGGTAAAAATGCAAACCCAATTGGTGCAGACAGAGCTTTATTGAGGATAAAAGTGGGAAATGGCTGGTGCTGGAGTGGTTTTGTCAGAGTTTATTCACCAGAATAAGCAGTGAGGGGCTCTCAGAATCTCCAGTTTTTGTATTTTTCAGAGAGTTTTGAGGCATTTCCTGAACAAGCCCTAAATAAGAAGCCTCAACTCGATCACAGCCTTTGTGCTGAGCATTTCCTTTCCTCGTGTCCCTCTCCCTGCAGCCAGCTCCCCGACCCTTCATCCTTCTGACAGAGAATTAATTGTCCCAGGCCTGGCTGACTCCCACAGGTCTCCAGCTTAGGGAGGTCACAAAACCCCTTCCCCGAGAGCTTCCCTTTCTCCTTGGGTTCAGGTGGGTTTTGAGCAGCCCCTGAGCCTTTGGAAAGTGCTGCTGCAGACACAGGAACGAGCACAGCTCCAGAGGAGCCTCTCCCCTTCTCCTGGGGATGCTGGGAATGGGGAGGACTGGTCCAGCCTCACCATCCCAGTTTGGAAAACTCTTAGGAGCCACCTCCTGTGGCCCAGGGCTGTGGCAGGAGCCCTGGGAAGTGCTGGGTGCCCCATCCCGGGCTCACCTTTAGAGCTGCACGTGAGGAAGAAACAGATTCATCAAAAAAATAAATTAAAGTCATCCAAAAATAAAATTAAAGTCCTGAAAGCTAACACTTTCCTGGACAATTAGCAGCGACGTTGGGCACCCTCTTTTCGGATTGCTGCGTGTGACTTCAGCCCCTGCAGGACACAGGGCTAATTTAACCAGGCATGAATTTAAATATATTAAGAGCTCAACAAAACAGGGAGAGAATCAGAGAGGTGAAAAGTCAGTGCCCCTCCTTGTCCCGCTGTCTTCTTTTTGTTGGCTGCTGGGCTGGGAGACACGAAATCAAACGCAGCAACACAACCTGTCTGAGTTTTATTCAAATCAGCCAATTAAAACATCAAGCTGAAATGTCAACGAACATGTTCTGGCCACTCAGGAATTAAAGCAGGAAAGCATCTGTCTGTCCTCACCACAAAGCAGGGAAGATTTTTAATTCCACTTCTGCAAAAGCTGTGACAGGAGATTGCAGCCATGAAAAACAGCCTCTGCCTGCCTGGCTGTCAGCAGCTGCTGCCTGGACACTGAACCAGAGCCAGTTCTGCACCTTTTGAATTTTTTAGTCACAGGAGCTCCTTGCCAGGCAGAGATCTGGGTGCAGCATCCACCTCTGACACTGCCACAGTTTATCCAGCTCATTTTTACCTCCCTCACTGCCCGAATCCTGATTTCACCTGCTCCTTTCAGGCACAGGGACAAAATCCAGAGGGTTTAAGGCTGGATTTAGGGATCTCCTCACTATGACAGGATATTGAGGTGAGCAGGCATCATTTCATCACACCCACAGCTCCTGGAGCTCCTCTTTTTTTTCCCTCAGGCCTCTCTGCTCCACAAGGGGATGAGCTCAGGGCTCTTTCCCAACCTAAGTGATTCCACGAGAGGAGCCTGAGATTGATAATTCCAAAGATTGCAAGAAATCAACCCCTGCTCAAGGCTACCCTGGCAACCTCTTGGCTACAGGCAGAAATTATTAAAGAGAAAATAAGATTTTGTCAGAGTTGATCTGTTTCCACAAAAATGTGAGATCTCAACACGTCTTCCTTTTAAAAATGGAATGATATTGTGCTGAATTCCCACTGGTGTGGTGGCCAGATTTTAGGCTGAGAGTTAAAGAACTTGAGGTAAAGAGATCCATTAGGCCCTTGTTAAAATTCTGTTTCATAGAATCTCTGAGGTTGGAGAAGATTTTCAAGATTTTCAAGAGTCCATTTAAAGTGCATCAGGTAAATAAATGTTATTTTCCAGACAAATAAAATCCACACTCGTTCCAATCTCTCGCATGAATTCAGAGGGCTCTGTTAGGAGTATGGGTACTATGGATATCTATGGATACACACACAGATGGAAGCCTGGTGTCCAACATTTCCCAAAAATGGGGGGAAATGGGACTAAAAACGCCCAAACAAATAAAAATCTCTCCATAATGCTCACATTCCGTGTGTTTCCAGTTGCAGGAATGGCAGGATGGCTCCTCAGGAAATGCTGCAGAGCTGCTGCTGTCTCTGTCAGGAATATTCTTCTCCCCAGGCCAGCTCAGGTTCACAAAAAATATCTTGGAGCTGCTCCTGGGATGCTGGATTAGATATTTAGGTGAAGGTTTCCTGAGAAGGGAGAAGTTAATTTTTATTTCCATTTTAATTCTTATGTCTTTCAGAAATAAAGGTTTACCTGGCAACAGCGATGCCTCTGGTCTTCAGAAGCAGGATTTTTGCACTTTGGGTGGAATCCTGGCTGAGGAGCTTCCACAGGATGGGAAAAGAGGAGAAAATGGGCTTGGATCCATTGAGAAAAGAAGAGAAAATGGATTTGGATCCATTGAACAAAGAGGAGAAAATGGGTTTGGATCCATTGAGAAAAGAAGAGAAAATGGGTTTGGATCCATTGAAAAAAGAGAAGAAAATGGGTTTGGATCCATTGAACAAAGAGAAGAAAATGGGTTTGGATCCATTGAACAAAGAGAAGAAAATGGGTTTGGATCCATTGAGAAGAGAAAATGGGATGGGATCCATTGAGAAAAGAGGAGAAAATGGATTTGGATCAATTGAGAAAAGAGGAGAAAATGGATTTGGATCCATTGAGAAAAGAGGAGAAAATGGGTTTGGATCCATTGAGAAAAGAGAAGAAAATGGGTTTGGATCCATTGAACAAAGAGGAGAAAATGGGTTTGGATCCATTGAACAAAGAGGAGAAAATGGGTTTGGATCCATTGAACAAAGAGGAGAAAATGGGTTTGGATCCATGGGGGAAGCTCCCAGCAGCCCAGGTTGCTCAGGGGTTGTAATGGGTTTAAAAATGATGGGAAGGGAACAAACTGGGACCACATCCCCATGGATGAGTGCATGTGATGAAGGTGGGGTTTTCCTGTGGCATTTCTCCCAAGCCTCAGCTGATTGTTTATTATCCCAAAGAATCACGGAATTTCTTGGCTTGGACAAGGATCTTTGAAAAGACTCTGAATGCTCCATGTCCAACAGGAATGGTTCAGGTTTTTATAGGAAATTTTGGAATTAACAGCAAATTCATGGCAGGGAAACACAACAGAGTCTCTGAATTTCCAGTCAAACCCCCAAGGTTGGAGACAAGAAGGAGGAAAGGCAAAAAGCAGGAATTCCCAGAAAAAAACTCAGAAATTCCCAGCTGGAGTGACCTCCAGGCTCCTGAAATTTGGGTGAAAAGCTGTATTTTTCCCAGAAGAGATCTCTGGAATTATGGGATTCTGCTCACCTGCTTTGGGGTGGGAGAGAGGAGTTGGGAAACCTCATCCCGCAGCACTTGGTGCTGATCTGGGGACAAGCAGGACCCTGATGTCCCATCCCAGGCTGATCCTGCAGCAGAGATTTCCTCCCTCTGGTTAAGGAAACCATTCCTGATGCTGATCTCTTGATGAGCCCAAACTGGGGTCATTCCATCATTTCAGAGAGGCCCCCAAATCAGCTCCATCCCTTTCTGCTGGAGGCTTCAAAAGAGTTTGAAATATTGTGGAATATTTCAGTGTCCTTAAATTTATAGGGCCATGTCTTTGCTCTGCTGATTTCAGAGCTGCACTAAATTTGACCTGTTAAAGTTCTGCCCCAGAAAAGATAAAACTCCCTGAGATGGGCTCCACACCAATCATTTCATCTACCATAAATTAGCCAGGTCACCTTGAGATTATCTGCAGCAATTCAGTTTTCTTCCTTAGGAAAAAAAAAAAATAGAGAAGAGAAAAGGAATTCCAGTGTGCAAATATCCCAGAGAACAGATTACTTATTGCTCCAAAATATCCTCTTTAATGGCATTACCAGAAAATCAGCTTTTTACTAGAAAGATGGGCTGATTTTCCTGCCCAGGCTGGCAGCTGGGAGGTGTCCTGGACAGGGAACTCAGAATAAATCCATGGATATTAAACATGAAACTCCTCCATGAATAAGGAGGGAGGAGATCTCATTCTGCTGTTGAGATGTTCTTTAATCTCTTCTAATTTTATGAGCTTCCACTGCAGCCTCTTCTGGCTGCTGGTGGTTTCCAACAGGACTTGGATTGGGCTGAAAAGTTTCATCCAGGAACATTTCCCACCTGGAAATTCCCTCCTATGCTCACCAGGATGGGTCATGGGCTCTCCTTGTTTCTGTCAAATCATTCCTGGCCAGTTTTGTTCTGCCATCATCTCTATTCCAACCTTCAGCAGGAAATGAGGGAGGCTGAACAGTGACAAAACCTAAATTTTTCTCTTGTCACAGCTGGACTTTTCCATAAAGCCAAAGCAAATCTTTCTGGCATGCTTGGGATCAGAAATAATGATCACATTTGCGTTCTGCAGCTGAAGCAGAGATTAAAAACAAGCTCTGAGCTCCTGAGCCTCTTCTGGAGGGAATTTTTGTGTTCACACCCTGTTGCAGATTCAGTCAATTCCCAGGTCTGGGCAGTCTGGTTTGACAATAGGATCCCAAATTCTGCTGATGTTTTCAGGGTGCTGCTCTAACAGAAGTAATAAGCAAAGTGATGGTCATAGAGGAATTTTATTTTTAGGGAATTGGGACCACAACTTCCTGAAAACTACCAGACCAGATAATGTCTTTTTCCCTTCTCCCTCTTTTATGGCAGGCACTTGTTCTAAAAAAGTTCCCCCACTTCTTTAAAATGGACTTTTAAAATCCATCATTTCATGCAGCTCTGGCAAATCAGCTCCTGTGCTATTTCCTTTCCTTCCTTCCTTTCCCTCTCCTCTCCTTTCTTAAATCCAGCCCTGCATTTTAAATCAGCTACGAGAAATAAAGCGAAGGGAGCTGGAAGGAGTTGAAATCTCTTCATCGTGACAGGGCCGTGTTTTTTTTGTGTATGAGCCTAAATGAGGCTTTAGAAAATGATATGGTTCCCCCTAAATGGATCTGCTCTGGTCAGAGCCCATTAGGCAGGGCAGGAAGATTCCTCAGGGACAGCTGAGAGCAGACTCTGAATCCCAGAGGGTGGAGATCACTGTTTACCTTCCTGCACAGAGAATTAATAAATGTCTCCATCTTCCAGCAGCAGCCCTCAAGCGCTGAGCATAAAGGAAGCAGAATGAGTGGGGGGAAAAAAGAAATGGGATGTGAGTTTTCCCCTTTTTCCTTTGGTGCACATTCGTGCTTTCAGTCAGTGTTTGCACATTATTCTTTGCTTGCTCCCTGGAGGATTTTCTGCCCTGACTTGAAGGCAATTCATCTGTCCTGAGCAGGTACCTAAAGATAATGAAGAGGCCATAATTTAGTAATCTTGGCTGTCTTGTCCTTGGAAGATTAATTTTTGGCCTTTAAGTGTCAAGGTTGGTTAAACTGAGTCAGCAGCAACAAAAAGGCCCAGGCAGAGGGACAGACAGAGCCCTGGGCTGGGGAAATTCCCAAAAGGAATGGATCCTGGAGTGCCCTTTTGCACAATGGCCTGATGGTTATTCAAACAGAAGCACTCCCTGCTTCACCCAGTTCAGAGCTTGCAGCTGCTCCTTTCATTTTCTTTCCCTGTTTCTCCACAGAAAATTCTGTCCCTAAGCCTGTCCTGGAATTCCCCATTTCTCCTCTGCTCTGGAGATGCTTTGCTGAGGTCTGGAGGCTTTGTTGGCCTTCTCCAGCACAGAGGGATGGCTTGGATGGGCTTTGGGAATGTCGCTTCCAGCAAGCAGTGACTGATCTCAAGGAGCTGAAGGAGTTTTGTGCTCACAAAGTCACGGAATGTTTGGGATGGGAGGGGCCTTAAACTCATCCTATTCCCACCCACACCTTCCACCATCCCAGGCTGCCCCAAGCCCTATCCAAGCCTGGCCTTGGGCAGAGTTTGGAGCTGGGTTTAATTCCTGGGAGCCCCAAGCCAGCGGCTCCTGTGGTGCCAAACCAGCCCTGGCCCCACAGATCTACTGTCCCCAGCCCAAGGAATTTCTGCTCTGATCCGTGAACTTCTCCTCCATGGGATGTTTTTTGGGATTTTGTTCCAGCAGCAGAGCAGTCAAAGGATGATGTTCCTCTGTGAACAAATGGAAAATTCCCACTTAATCCAGGAGTTCCTTGGGATGGGAAAGAAATTATATTTTGGCTATGGAGAACCGGCAGGAATCTGGAAATCTCAGAGAAGATGGCTGAGAAGATGTTTTAGCTGTTTCAGCTTAGGAGAAGAGGGATCAAATGATATTTGAGCTCTGGAAAGCACAGGAGAGGGATGAAATTATGTTTTAGCTCAGGAAAACTAAGGAGAATGGGGAAGAAATGATATTTTAGCTCTGGAAATCTCGGGAGATGATGGCTGAAATGATGTTTTAGACCTGAAAAGCTCAGGAGAATGGGGGTGAAATGTTTTAACTGTGGAAAGTCAGGAGAATGGGGATGAAATGAGGTTTTAGCTCTGGAAATCTCAGGAGAATAGAGCTGAAATGGTCTTTTAGGTATGACAAGCCAGGAGAATATGCGTGAAATGCTGATTGAAATGATATTTTAGCTCTGGAAATCTCAGGAGAATGGGGATGAAATGCTGGGTGAAATGGTGTTTTAGCTGTGGCAAGTCAGGAGAATGGGGATGAAATGATGTTTTAGCTCTGGAAATCTCAAGAGAATGGTGCTGAAATGAGGTTTTAGCTCTGGAAAGCCCAGGGGAAGGTTCCTGAAGTGACGTCTGGGTTCTGGCAGGCTCAGCATAATCCCACCTCCCTCCACAGCCCTGTCCCGATTTTCCCTGATCCCAGAGCTTTATCAGCCTTGCAATCTGCAGAGAGCTTTCAGCCCCTTGGCCACGGAAACTGCTCCCTACTTTCATTTTTGGTTTTTAAACCAGCCCAAGTGTCCCTTAGCCCAGTTTGGGGGCTGGAACGAGCTGATCCTTCAGGTCCTGTCCGAGCCAAACCATCCCTGGCTCTGCTTTGCGCAATCCCTCAGGATAAACTCCTGGGGCTGCCGAGCAATTTGGGGTTTTCAGGACATTTTCCATGAATCCTCCACAATCAGGAGCTGCTGGCTCGGGGCAGAGGAGATGAGGTGTGAGTGCACAGGGAGCAAAATTGTGCCTTCTGTTGCACTTTATTTTTATTTATTTTTGGGACACAAACCACACTCTGCATAGCTGGGGTGGGGATGAAACGAGCCCGTGGTTCTCCAGCTGCACAGGCTGTACTTTGGAGCATTCTCTTACGTAAAGAGCATGCAAATATATTAGCAGGAAAAAAAAGCTGGAATTGCCCATTAAGGCTGGTGATTAATGCAGTGCTGAAAGCTCGTTTAAAGGGCTGCACATTGCAGCTCGCTCGAGAAACAGGGAGAAGAACAGGAACACGAACGGAGAGGAGCCCTGAGGGTGAGAACGGATCCAGAGCGGCTGTAGAGGGCACTAAAGGTCTTTGGGATTTCTCGGCGAGGAGAGAAAGCTCCAAGTTGCTTTTTACACTTCACTGTTTAAAAAAAAATAAAAAATTAAAATTAACCCTCTTCAGCAGCAAGTGGGAGCGCACCAGACTCTGGTATTGCAGCTGCTCCCCTTTTAGCCGCTCATAACTCTGAATTTGGGGTTTCTTTCTGCCATTGCTCAGAACTGGCGAGTTGTGTGGGGCACGCTCCCAGTGCTGATTTTGGCGAGACAGGATCTGTTCAGCACAGAGAAATCTCATTCTGCGAATGAGAAATCAGCCTGAGCTGCTGAGAAATGGCAATTTCTCCTCGGGTTGTTGTGGCTGAGGAAGAGGGACCACAGAGAAATCTGGTCATGTTAACAGGAACCCCCCAAAAAAACCTTCCCTGTGTTTCACTGTTTGGTTTTGCCCGGCTCTGAAACGTCTGGGTTTGGCTGGGATAAAGCTGCTCCTTTTTTGTGGGATTTTCTGCCATCAGGAATTGGAAATCTCACAAGAAATCCTGCTCTGATGAGATTCCCAGCCTGATACGCGGCCTGGGAGAGAAACTGCCGATTAAAAATTGGATTTCAGAGCTTTGTATGAGTCAGGTCAAAACCCTGCAAGAAATAAAGATCTGAAACGCCTCGTTAGGAGCTGAGATTGTTTGCAGATTGCAGACTGAACCCACGAGGGTGGGCAAACTCTGCACCTTCAATCAGCACGGGCTGTCCTTCCCTGCAAGGACATTCAGGCTTTATTCCACGCAGGCTCTTCTCCAGGAATCTGCAGAGTCATCCTGGTTTTCCCTGGGTGTCCTGTCAGCTCTGCACCAGCCCCACTTTAGGAATTCCAGCGTGACTGAGAGCTCTGTCTGCTGCCTAATTACACGGCCAGAGCTGCAGCTGGGGCTGCTTTCCCTGGAGTTTCTATTCTGGAGAACGCAGCTCTAATAATAACTTTCTCACTTCCCTGCTATGGTTTCACTGGGAAGCTGCCCCGTGGGCTCGAGCCTGAAGTGTGGACCCAAAAAGTACCACAGGGTGCAAAGAACTCCTGACAGAGCCATGGAAACACCTCAGGGATGTGAAGATTTGTGAATTAAACTAATTTGATTTCTCTCAGCTGATCCCGAGGCCTTTCCAGATCCCTTCTCATGCCCTGCACTTCTGAGGGCATTTAATTATCCAAGCCCTTCCATTCCCCAAATTAATTGCAGAGAGAGGCTGCAGACACCGAGATATCCTGGTGAATTGTTTGAACTGAGCTCCTGCAAGTCTGGCCAGCTCTTTTCCACCCCAAATCCATTCTGTCAGGGCTTTGGGAGCTGCACAATTCCCTTCAAAGCTGAGCCAGCTCTTGGCTCCTCTCCTTTGGGAAGGGATGCAAATGGAAGTCACGAGTTTTAGCCGTGGCTTGGGGACAGGATTGAGTTGGGTTTGGGGTTGAGTTGATGTAAAGTTGAGCTGTAAAAGGCATTTTCAGCCCAAAAGGGAGGCAGCTGGGAGCTGTTGGCAGGGATTGAGCTGATGGAGGCTCTGCTGAGAGCAGCCTGAATGTGGGGACGAGCCCAGCTCCCTTTTACCCAGAGTCTGCTGGGGTCTGAGCTCCATCTCCCAACATCCATTCCCAGCCACGAGCTGCACGCCAGGCCCAGCTGGGGCTGGGCTCAGAGCAGGGCTCATCTCCACACCCAATTCCCAGCTCAGATGGAAGCTCTGGGCACAGGGAATCCATCCCTGCCCCAGCCAGGGGCAGCTCTCAGCACCGTGCAGCCAGTGGGGCTCTGCTGGCTCTCTTTGCCCCCTCAGCGGAGCTCCTCTTGGCTTTTCCTTCCCTGGGGCTTTTCCTTCCCTGAATTCCCAAGGGGTTTGGGCAGGAATATCTCCACGCTCAGACAATCCTGTGACCCCCAGATTCATTCCCACAAACATTTGTGTCATCCCAGGTTAATGGGATGCACGACGAGAGGGTGCTGGGGGATTTCTCTTAGGGAAGTGGGATTTTTTGCACTTGGAAAAGCAGGAAAATTCTATGGGAGCCTTCTTTTCTTGGATCCAGTGGATTCATGGATAAGTCAGTGGCAATCAAAGTAGTGTCATCTCCACTGCTGGTTCCAACAGGGTGCTGGTGATGAGACCTGGATGGTTTAATCCAGTTTTACACCAAAACACAATTTTTAAAAAATTTATTATCAGTTGGAAGAGGAAAATAAAACCCAACTTCAAGCTTAAAAGCAGAAAAAAATATTGCAGTCTGGAATGTGAGTTCTCCCCAGGAACCACAGATCCTCTCAGCTAACAAAAAAAGATGTAGCTGAGCTAATATAAAAATAGTCAGACAGCAAAAAGGGACCACATGTTCCACCCAGTGTGAGCCAAACAATTGGGATTTCACTGCAATCCTGCTCTGACATCATCCCACAGAAAGCCTGGAAAAGCTGGAGAGCCCAAACTGCCAAGCTGGGAAATCAGGGAGAGTTGGGAGCTGCATCCTGAGAGCTCAGAGCCATTTCAGGAGCCACTTCCATAAGGAATAATAATAATCAGCTTCCTCCTTCTGAGGGACAGAGAGCAAAAAGGGCTTAAAATCGGTGTCCCCTGGGGCTTTTCCTTCCGGCAGGGCTGGGTGAGCTGGGCAGGGCTGGGGGCTCAGCCACCCCCACATCCTGGGCAGCCAGGGAATGTTCATGGGCAGCTGGGGAGCTGCTGGGGAATTTTCCTTTTGGAAATGTCCTTTGGAATGGCCAGCAAGCAACTGACAGAGAGTCAGTGCCCCAGAGCTGTGTGACACACGAGATTCAGTTTACCTTTCCTTGGTCTCCCCCTCCTCTAGGAATCCTTTCCTTTCCTTTCCTTTCCTTTCCTTTCCTTTCCTTTCCTTTCCTTTCCTTTCCTTTCCTTTCCTTTCCTTTCCTTTCCTTTCCTTTCCTTTCCTTTCCTTTCCTTTCCTTTCCTTTCCCTCCTCTTCCCCTTCCTTTTCCTTCTTTTCCCTTTTTCCTTATTTTTCCCTCTTTTTCCTTCTTTTTCCTTCTTTCAAGAACAACATTACTCAGGCATGACAATAAATCCTTCAGTGCTGCCTGCAGCCCTCCTGGGAGCCAAATCCACAGGTGGAGAGATCCCAATTCCCTGGGCAGCAGATGCTCCAGGAATTCTCAGTGCCAGCAGTCACCAAAGAGTTTTTGGGCTTCCTGAGCACCTAAAAATGGGATTCAGTTTGCTAAACCAGAATTTTAGAGCAGATCAGTCCCTATTTTTCCACCACAAACTGCTGCAGCAGAAATCCTGCGAGGCCATAGAAGCTTTCCAGGACTTTGGAGGTGGAGGAAAAGAGATAAAAGCCCTCAGTGTGATCTGCACTTTGCCCATGTTATAAATCCCTGTGGTAGCTGGTTTTTCTCTAAAGGCATTTTTTATGGAAGCTCACTCTCTGGTTGTTGTTTGCAAATTGCTGCTGGTATTTAATTATGGCAAGGCTGAAATGACACAGGCAGCCGCTAATCCACATCATGCAGAGCCGTTTTCCAAAATTCTCCTCCAAACATTCCTCGTGGTCCTTGACAAACAGAGGCAGCGCTCACTTGGCCCCAGAGTCACACTGCAAATATTTTCACAGAAGCAAAGATGAGCAAAATCATCCCAGGGCCAACTCAATTCATTACACAGACTTCCACCCATGTTTAATCTGGAGAGATCCAGCTGTTTTCCTGAACTCCCTTCCCAACCCTAAGTGAAATTAGGACCAAGCCTACTTGGACCATCATGGATTGAGGAAAAATATGCTCTAAATCAATTTTTTGGTGTTTTTTCTTATCTTCTCCTGAGAGAAAAGTGCTGTTCTCTCCACATTGAGGTGCTCCTCAGTGCTGTGGGGAGGGAGAATGAACACAAATTGCTCCTTTAGGAATGCAGCTCCTGGTTTGGGAGATGGAGCTTGGAGTTCCTTCTTTTCACAGATTATATCCCTGTCCCCTTTCAGAAAAGAAACATTTCCTTAATAATTGCAGAATTATTATTATTATTATTATTATTATTATTATTATTACTATGCACAGTGATGAGGTGTGTGGCTAGCAGGGCATGGGGAATCCAAACCCATTTAAGGAGACCACAACAGCAAAATTCATCCTGGAGAAGAGAAATTCTTCCTGCTGGAAGAGAATGAGGCCCAGCCCAGGCCGGGGGTCACAGCCACATCAGCATGTCCAGCAGGGTCACAAAAAAGTGGTAAAATAAGGAGAAAAACCACTGGGTTTAAATCCCCCTCAGCCTTTTTGGTGTGGGCATCACCTTGGCTCAGGATTCTCTGCAGGGAAAGAAGCCAATCGAATTTGGGGAGGTTCATTAATTTCTTTTCCCCTCCAGACTTTCCCTATTTATTCCCTTGGGAATTTCTTGTTTGCTTGGCTGCAGAAAGCCCCTGCAGGTTGCAAGAGGCACAAATTGTCCTTGGATCCGTTCTTGTTGCTGCTGGTTCCTCCCCAGCTGTTAATCCCTTGTCACAGCTCTAAAGTGAAGACATCCCAGAGCAAATCCCCACTCCAGGCACCCAGGACTCCCTGCCAGGCACCAGGGGAGATGTTGAGAATCTCCAAATTCCGGCACTAACGCATCCCTGGCTTGCTGGGACGCTGTGATGGATATTTAATAGCCCTGCCACCCCTGGGGATGCACTGAGGAACTGCAAACAGGAAAATCGAGGAGCTTTTCTCCCTTCCTTTTTTCCTCATCCCTAAACTGAGGTGACACTGATGGATTGCCCAGAGCTAGGACAGCCTGCAGAATTCCGTGTCCTCGAAATCAAAGCAATTATTCTCCAAGAAGCCAGGTGACTTTTTGTGTTTCAGAATTTGCCTTTTGCACAAGATTTCCAATGCCCTACACCCTCAGTCAGGGGCTGGGTGCTGGATCTTATCCTGCTTCCTCGGATGTTATTCTTGAAATAATTTGTGCCTGCTCATTCTGGTATTTTTCCCCTTTGAATCCACATTATTTCCTATTTCAGTCAAAGTTTTATGTTTATTTGTGAGCAACAAGAGATAAATCTCTGCCCTCAATATTTTTTTTCTGGAAACCAGGAGCATGGCAAGGAATTGTTTCCTTCCTGTGGCGTTTTCAGTGTGTTTGCTGCAATAGAATTAAAACTCGCAGTGTTCACCCAAGGTAAAAGTTTGTGTGTTACAGAAATTGGGGAATTCACGAGGAAATCAGAGAATCTTCAACTCTGCCTTTAATCTTTAATCAAATCCAATTTTTCTGTTAACAATTTCCAGATTCCTTTTGTAACTGGTGTTAATTTTTCTCTGCTTGTGGCCATCCACCTCCAAGCAAAGCTCTGCATCTTTCTGCGCAGCCTGGAAAAAAAATTGATGAACAGCTCAGATTTAGTAAATGGACCTCGCTGCTTTTAAACCCCCTCATAAAATCAAATATTATCTTAAGAAATCCTAATCAAATTAATCTTCAACTCCATCTTCCCTCTCTTCACCCTATGACTTCACCCCGAGCTTGCCTGAATATGACCTGAATCTCATTTACTTTCCATTAGAAAAAAAAAAATGCAGTGAACTTCTAAAAAAAATAACCTTTCAATTACCTTTTAAACTCCTCAAAGAGGACTCGTTTTGGCCATGACATCATCCCCTGATGGTTTTAGCACATGGGCCACATTCCCTGGTTGACCTAATTTATCTGAGGCGACAGAGATAAGTAGACAGTGAAATATGGGAAGTCCTTGGCAGCCAGGGGCGAATTTGGGTGATTTTTCATATTTATCTCCTGCCAGATGCCCACTTCTCCTGGAGAGCAGCAGGAGCTTGGGTGGGTGTGCAGCAGACACCTGGAGGGAGCTGGATCCTGGCACATGGAGGAGCTGAGTTGGACATCCAGGGAAATCATCCCAAGATCCATCCGTTCTCCCTTCTCAGACCGATCTGGGCACGGGATGAATCCCCCTCCAGAGGGAATTCCCTCTCCTCACAGTGACAGGATGGCTGATGGCAGAATTGGAAATGTCGAAATCCAGCCGTGAGCTCCACTTGTGGCAGGACTCAAACCTCACCGAGGTTTTTATTNGAAATCCAGCCGTGAGCTCCACTTGTGGCAGGACTCAAACCTCACCGAGGTTTTTATTTCCTCCTTCCCTCCCTTGTCTCTGCTGCTTTTCTTTCCTCACCCAAGGCAAATCCCAGCTCCCCTCCACGCTGCCCTGCTCTGAATCCCTTTGCTGGCACACCCCAGTCTCCTGTCCCACAGGAGGTCCTGCTCTGAATTGAACTCAACCTGGAGATATTCCATTCNTCCCATCCCATCCCATCCCATCCCATCCCATCCCATCCCATCCCATCCCATTCCTGCAAACCAAATGCCAAGGCAGATTAAACCAAAGGCACCATTCTAAATTTTGATTCTATTCGAAGTAGATAAATGAAGAACATTCCAAAGGTCCTTTTAAACAAACTTCCCACAGAATGTCCATAAACCCGACATCTGGGTGGAAACTATTCCCATCTTTTCCAGGTGAGTTCCAGGGTTTATCCAAGAGGGACACCAGCCTCTGTTAAAAAATCCCTGCAAATAAAATTACTGCATTTCTTTATTTCAAATTTCAGGTTTTGAAATAGAGCAAGATTTGCTTGATTTCATTGTGCCTGAAACAGCTACAAGTGGTTTGTGGTGAGCTGGTTAATTAGGAGTTGTAACAATGGGGCTTTTGGCCTGGTTGAGATCACAGAACCTGGCCCACCAGGACTTTCTGGCCTCTCTGGATAATTAATTTGCCACATGGCTCAGAAAACAAGCAGGGCTGTTCCTTCCCCTGCAGATCATGGCTGAGGGAGTCTCTGCGAAGCTCTTTCAGGATGGGCAGCTGAAGGTTGACAGAAGAGCAAATCTGAGTGCAAGACGATTCCAAAATGAAACCTCAAACTGTCCATGGCGTTCCCTGCAGGCAGCACTGCCTTCCTTGCAAAGCCTCAGACACAGGAGAGCAGCAAAGAGAGGCTGACAAATTAGCCAGGGATCCATGAGGAGAAAGGCAGCCGGAGCCCAAGCCCTCCAAGACATATGTCTTTATTTACCCAAACATAAATCAAACCCAACAGGAACTCGTGCGAGTAAATCGGATCCCGTTTGTATGTTTTTCCTGACACATAAATCTGGCTGGAGCAGAATGGCATGAAAAATAGAGGAACCAAACTCCCACAGGGACTCATCTTTCATGGAATCTGGACTGATCACTTACCCTGCTGGGCTGGGCTCTGCTGCTCCGGGGAATCCCGGGATGGCCGGAGGCAGCGGGGCGTGTTTGAGGGGTGTCTGTGCCTGAGGCCAAAGGGCTTGGGTGTGGATTCTGTGTGCTACTGTGCACCTCTAGGGATGTCATTTCCTATTTATACTTTGCCTCTTCCAAAGCTCTGAAGGAAAAGCCAGCAGCTGCTCAGGTGTCAAGCACTGAATCACAAGGCAGGTGATCCATGGAGTGGGTGAATTAATCACCAAACCAGGCCAAGGAGCCTTTTGGGTCAGGTTCCATGACCTCAGCATAAAAATGAACCCCGTGCAGGTGGGCCTGTGCATGAATGTCCCAGTGCTGCAGCCTACAAGGACCCAGCCATCCTCCAAGAGGTGGGAGAGCATCCCTTGGGATGGGACAGGAGTGGCTTCAGCCTCCTGGGCTGCCAGTTCCACCATTTCCCAGCATGGCAGCTGATGGAATTCTCCAGGGAGCTGTGCAGGTGGGTCAGTTCTTTGGGAACAGGGCAGGAGTCTCCTCTGTGCTCCATCTCCATGAAATATTCACCAGGGAATGTTTCTCAGCCAGATCCATGAGGCATTTCCAGGAGGGAAAAATTCCCTCTTTCTTAGCCCTGCTTTGCCATCCAAGCAGCTGAGACTGCAAATTTCACCATCCTAGAACTTGAGGGGACCTCAGGTGAATCCAGCCTCACTCTCAGGAATGTTATCTTTCCAGTTTGGGCAAACAAGGGGTATTTTCATAGAGATTCCTCTTCCTTGTGCTAAAATGGAGAAAGATGGAACATGAGAGAAGGTTTTGCTCCCTTGGCTGACAAAGTCTGCTTTGAACTAAAAAAAAAAAAATACAAAAATGGATCATGCAAAATGTTATTAATGATCAAATCCACAGTTTTCACTAAGCCAGAACATTACTCAAGGTCGTATCCCCTGAAATCCTCCCGTGACTGATGGACTGGTTTCTCCCAGTTTAAATGCACAACATTATCCCTATAATGGCCACTGGCAGCGTGGATGTTTTTGCAGTTGGTGCTGGAGAAGCATTCCCAAGAGTTTTGCTCTCCACCATGGAAAAACAAATTCCACCCGGGCTGCCATCACCCCCAGCTCCAAGCACCACATTCAGGAGGAAATCCTGGTGATGTTAAAGCTGCTCGTGCTGCAGGCCTGGCTGCTGCTGGCCCCGTGATAGATGGCATGTTCTAGGCCAGGGTTTTCCTGTGCTGAGCATCCCTTAATTCTCTCTCCAGCCAGGCCTTCCTGGTGCTGTATCAGAATTATTAAATCTCCCTTGGAGGGATGGAAAATCAGGGAGAAAATCCATGGAGATCCCAACAAGAGGCTCCCTGGGGTGTTTACGGAGGAGCTGGACAGCCTGGCAGGGCTTGGGAGTGCAGGACAGATTTAAACCCAGGAGCAGCAGGTTGGCAGAGTCACCTGGAATGATGACACACATTGATTGTGCAGGTGACAATGTCACATAAACGACAGGAGGAGCTTGGCAGTGGCTGCAGCAGAGCAGGGCAGCGTGGAGGGGAGCTGGGATCCCCTGCCTTGTGATTCCATGTTTGACACCTGAGCAGCTTTTCCTTCAGAGCCTTGGAAGAGGCAAAGCAGAAATAGGAAATGACCTCCCTAGAGGTGCGCAGTAGCACACAGAACCCAGACCCTTGGGCTCCGTGCTGGTGGCTCCAAGTGGTGCTGGGGGCACGGGGGCACCTCTTTTCCTCACCTCCAGGGAGTGCAGGGCAGGCAAGCCCAGGATATCAGCACCAAAAATGACAGCAGCACTCGATATTTTCTGCATCTCAAACAACGCCTCAGTCGTGGCCTCTCCGTTTTGCCCACTGGAAAAATCCTCCTTTTAATCCTCTGGAGAGAGCTGGAAGGAAACATTTCCCTGACATCCACGGTGCCAAAAGGGAAGCAGAAGGAAGCTGCAATGATAATACCAAAATAATCCTGCCAGATGTTAGAGCCATTACCCGCTTCTCCCTCCGTCCCCAGATGTGTTTGAAGAGAGATTCATGGTTACATAATGAATCAGGAGGGAAAGGATGTGAGCCACCAGGATGATGTAAGGAAAAGAGAAAAAAATAAAGGGAAAAAGAAGAGGAAAAAAAAGAGAGAGATTGTTGGAGTCTTTTGGAAGGGAAGGAGGAAGCCTCAGCACAAGGTTTTGGAAGTCTCCCATCAGTCAGATGAGCAGATTATTGCAGCAGGGAGGAGGAAAATCCAGAGTGTGTGAAGCCATCAAGGAGAGGAAAGAGCAGCACTCAAATCAAAGAGCTGCTGGGAATCCAGACTGGCAAAGAAGGGATTTTCAGGCAGACTCTAAAAAAGGATAAAATATAAACGCAGTTTTTAGCTGGATCACCAGGAATTGTGGAGTCCTCACTGCTAGCAGAGGGATTAATCAAAAATAGGGTGGGATCCAGTAGCTCCAAACCTGGGCAAATCTGGCTGGGAGACCCCTCCACAAACAGGATTTATGACTGAGGAGAAGGGAGACCTTTGGCTAATTCTCCTGAATGTTTCATTTCCTCCAAATCCTCCTAAACTTTCATTTGAGGGGCAAATATTGGCAAAGGCCTGAGGAGAGGGAGACACTTTAACATTTTTAAATCACATTTTTCTCCCTACTTCCAGCAAAGTGGTGGAACTATTTTTGCATGAGCAGGAAACAAACACAAACCCTGCCCACAAAGAGAAAAATGAAACTTTCACCTCAGCTTTGGGAACAGCTCTGATGATCCCCTGTATCTTTATTAGCAAAAATCAGGCTTTGACTAGAAAATGGTTTCTCCTTTGGTTATTCCAGCAGGATTTGCAGCACTTCTCATGCACTGCGTGGATATTTGCTAAATAGGGGAGGTCCTGAGCCGTGAAAATGAGCACAAATCTCTTATTTTGGGGATGAAGAGCTCGTAGGAGAGGCTTCTGTGAAAAATCAGCCGAGGTGCAGAGCCCCAGTGGAAGCCAAGATGTTCCAAAGGCCGAGCTGGGGCTGAAGGGGCAGGGAGAAGCTCTTTGGTGGGAGCTGGGCTGCCCCTGCCTCACTGGGGACCCCAAGGAGCCCTTCCCGTGCCAGACACGGAGTTTCCTGTGCCCTGGGCACACACATGCCCTGCTCCTCAGCATGGAAAACCTCACACGGGGCAGGGAGGGTGCAGGAGCTGCGGGAAATGGGCTCCAGTCTGGTGAGGAAACAGCAGAAACGAGGAGCGCTGAAAAATTGCAGACATTGAAGGGATTTTTCCGTTTTTGGGTTTTGTTGTATTCTAAATTGCAGAGGGGTTTTCTCAGCTCAGCCTAAAGCTGGGCTCCTGAGTTAAAGCTCTGCAGAAGCCAGAGCTGGCGGTGCTGAACAGCATCTGAAGAGCTCAGTAGGAGCCTGACTCGGGGCTCATTGCTATGGCAGGGAATTAGGAAACACGGGATGATTGCGTTACATTTTCCTGGAAGGAGCCAGGCTGGAGAACAACAGGGAGCAAAGATATTACTGGAATAATAAAAAGAAACCCCAAACAACCCCCAATTATTTTTGCCATGGCAGAATATCTGTTAAATTGTTGTTCTCTTATCTGTGGCAGCGCTGGCTGTTCTAACAAGCCCCTTCTTTAAAGGAAGGGATTCATGAAAACCAGAAAAAGTGACTTTTTAATTTGTGTTTCTTCTGTTTTCTATGGCAAATATGAAACTCCCCCTCCCCAAGCTCCAGACCTCCCCAGTATCTCATCATCTGTGCAAGGAGATAAATTCTGGCATCCAGCTCAAGTTTCCAACCCATTCCTACCTATTCTGGTGCTGAAATCCATTCCCTGGCCAAGGGAGCTGGATCCAGGAACTGGGGAAGGAGCCCAGGGGTGGAAGGGGAAGCAGAGGGGGAGGATGCTCTGCTGAGAACCAAACCTGCTCCAGGTGTTCCTCTCCTCCTCCTTTTCCTTTTCCCCAGCCAGCCGTGGCATCTCAGGATGAATAAATCTGGGATTCATCCAAGCAGAGCAGAATTGTTTCCTCTGGCAGAGAAGTGCCAGGGTTCTATGTTTGCAGAGCAGTCACTTCTGTAGGGCAGAAAAGGGGATGCCACACTAAAATAAGGGCAAAAAAGAGACATTTTATTTATGGAGAAGCCATCTCTCAGTGGTGAGGAAGTTTTAACGAGGTTTCTAAAATCCCTGATTATTTCTAGTAGGAAATTATCTCCTTTTCATTCATCTCCAATGAAACCAATGGGAAAATCAATGCCTCGGCTTTAAAAGAGCAAGCCTATATAAAGAAATCGATTTATTCTTTTGCCTGTCTAGTTTGAATTATGCTATATATTAATTTTCTGTATGTATTTGATGTCTAGCAGCATATTTTGCCTCACTAACCACTCCTCCAGACACATTTCAGTATTGAACACAGTAATACACTGCAAATAAACTCCTAGAAAGAGTAGAACTCAGTTAAATTTTTTACAAAGTCGTTCAAAGGATTGTGGTTTAAAACTGAATTTGTGATCTAGGGATGAATTATTACTGTTACAGTTATTTCACCTTTGTTAACTTTGTGATTTTCTCCTGCTGAACAATTCCAGCCCAGGATAAACTCAAGAAATTACGAATTTCTTTTTCCAACGGATGTCAAATCTCCTGGTTCTCTGCCCAAAAAGGATTCCAGGGAGCTCAGATGTGCTGCACAGCTCAGGAACGGCAATTAGAGGGTGGATCAAAAAGAACTAAATAAACCAAATTTTCAACTCGCAGGGTGAGACCAGCAAAAATCAAACTTAGCAGCAAATTTCAGAATTTGTGACAAAATTAGGGAAGGAATTTTTAAAGGTGAAAACGAATGATTTTAAAGCTGGCTTTAGGAATCTTATAGGAACGAGGCCAGTTCAAATTTCTCCCCAGTACCCTGCAGCCACCCACTGCACTGGACTGTGTCCCAGTGCTGCGCTGGATGCCTTGCTCAGCAAATTGCTGGGCCTCAGCCCAAAAAAGGGGAAAAGTCCTGAAAGGAATATGAGGTGGGAAGGAGAGTGAAGTGAGATCTACGGCCCTCAAGCGCTGAGTGGGAACCAGCCTCATTTTCTCCTTCAGCCACATTGTCTGGAAGCCTCTGAGAAGGCAAAACCAGGCCAGATTTTCCAGCTTGAGCTCTGATAATCACCAAGCACCTGCTCCATCCACGTGGAAGGGAGCGCTGGACGAGGTCTGGGCACATCTGGTTTCACTCAGCTGCTCTGGAGGGTTTGACATCCTATAGGGTTTGACAGAGCAGAGAGTCCAGCGAGTCCTCCAGACAGACAGGCCCAGTTTGTTCCTTTGGACTGGATTTTACCTGGCTGGGCTGATTAGTTTCATAAAACCCTAATTAGAAACAGCTCTTCACGTCACATGCAATGACATTAAGTGGAGTGCAATGACGTGAAGTTGAAAACGAGGTGAAATGTGTTTGCACTGAAGGAATATCTAGAGAAAAGAATGAGTCCATAAAACCTTCTCTCTGTATCTGATTTTCAGTCAGCTGAACCTGTCTGAAAGCATCAGCTGCCTCTATTCATCTTTTCCCTCCACGAGAACTTCTCTGGAACTCCAACGTGCTACAGGATGGACCTCGGGTTAGCAGAGCTGTTAGGAAAAAATGAGTTATTTCAGTGGGATACTCCAAGGAAATCACAGCAAACGTTCCTCAGGGTGGAATCTGCAGCGAGGGAAAATTTAAGGACAATTTAAGTTCTCGTCAGATAAAAACCTTGGTGTAAATTTGACAAAGAGCAGCCTTCAGGGAAGCAGGAGTCTGCCTGTTTATCTGTCTGCCTTGCTCCTCAAGAGCCTCAGGAATTAAGGCGTTGCATGATCCTTTCTGGCTCATTTTGATCAGTCCTCATTATCCTTTTTCTGCCCCAAACCACAGCAAGAAATTAACCTGAATATTGGCAAAACATCCCCTCTTCTTCCCTCAACCCCAAGTAAAATATCCCAATCCCTTTATTCACCAGCACACACATTTGATGTCGTTTTCTTTTCCTATTTGTAGAGCTACTCAAGGATATTGGTTCTTCCATTTAACCACAGGGGCCCTGGAACAATCCTTAATGCATTTAGGATGTGGTCATATTTTAGGATGTTTTAGAGGATAAAATCACACTTGAGGGCTATTTAAGCCCTTGGAAAAGTGCAGTGGACCCCATTGGAGGGGCTGCCGATCCCATAAGTGTCCCTCCTGCTGGCCCTGGGGCTGGGAGGTTTGGGGCAGGGCTGGGAGGATTATTCTGCTCTGAGTTCACCTGTTTACCCAGGCTGTTATTTATTGAAGATCAAATTGACTGAAAATCACTCCCGACAGAGAGCTGGCAAGGGATGACATTATGAGGAGAGCAGAGCAGGGGTTTTGAGCTTCAGCTATCTGTGATTTAGGGATCATTAGGATCTCTTTAAAATTCTTGCAGCCAGCCAAAGAAACTAAAATTAAAGGCAGGCTGTGCCTTACATTAAACAGTTTGGGAATAGACAAGAGACACCATTCTGCTGGGTTAAACCTTTTGTTTGACATCTCTAAATATTTTTAATCTTTCTGAGCTTAATTTTGCCAGTTTGAGTGCATGAGGGGAAGGCTTGTTTGTGATGGGGGAAATATTCCTGTAACTTCTCTCCTGTTTCTAGGGCTGTATTTATTCTCAGTTTGCCTTTCAACTGGAGACCAGATTATAACTGAGGAACACTGACATGTATTCCATGCCCCCAAATCTGGGTGTCTGAAGCGGTTATATGGACAAAAGGAGACTCCAAGGGCTGAATTTTGAACCTGAAAGGCATCAGACTGAATGAAAACATCTTTGCTGTGTTGAGTGCAGTTGATTTCTGCTGTGGTTGCAAGTAAAACACTTTAAACTGCCTAGTCTTGTTTGTAAGGAGCTTTTCTAAACGTAAAGGAGTGGAAGGAGCAGGTTTAATCCTGTGAGAGCAGCCTCTAGCTCCATTTTCAACCATTTCCAAGTTGGTGTGGGCAACAAATCTCTTCAGAGCCCAGTTTGGTGCTCTTGGAGGGCAGCGGGGACGGGAAAAGCCGGATTTCCACCAGAGAAAAGCGCCTCTCTTGTTCAGCCAAGCCCCAAGTGTCAGGGAGCAGCTGGGTTTAGCCAAACCTGCCACCCCCCAGCACAGCCATCGATTTTCTTCCTCCTTTTGCTTTGTTTTGTTGGAGCAGAGCATTTCTCCCCCTGCTGTTTATCCCCTCGGACGAGTCCAGGAAAAAGCCCACTTGCACCCCTCGACCTTTCTCCTCCACCACTGACAATTCCCTTCCTCAGCCTCCAGGCATGGCTTTTTTTGGGAGAGCCTTATTTAGAACACATGAGCGGCATTCCGAGCTTTCCAGTAGCCTCCCAGCCCCACGGAGGATTTATTTACATTGCATAAAACGAGAGGAAATGAAGGGGGATGTGTTTGAGCAGAGAGCAGCAGCCTCATCGCGCTTGGTACAAACTCCCCTCATGGAAGGGTTTCAGTCAATGTCAGCTTGGGGCAGGGAGGGGGGAAAAATCCACCCCTGGGCATTTCCAGGGTAATGGGGAATGATGCCTGGCAATAAAACACACTCAGCAGCTCTCTAAACAAAGTTGTTTGGTGGGTTTCAAGTGATTTTCGGCCGTTCTGTACCATGGATCCAGGCTGAGGTCTCAGCTTCCTGTCTCACCAAAGGATATCCCGCAGAGGAGGCCGTTGTGGGTGGAGAAAAGGAAGAATTTCTTCTTAAATGAAATATGTTCTGTGTTAAAGAAGGTGTTTGTAGATGGGGGAAAGGGGAAAAGTTACACTGAGAGCGATGCAGATGGGTCCATAAAAGCACTGACTAAAACGCATGTAGGAAATGCAAATTAATAAGTTCAATGAATTAGTTATTTGTCCAAATTACAAATTTTTCAAGTCAATTAATGTTGTTTGCATTGGTACCTGCGCTTATTCTCTGTGTGCAGAAAATACATCAGCTCAGGATTTTCTGAGTCTATAATTCAATGTATTTCTGGCTTCACTCTGCATCCCAAAGGTAAATGCAAATGGAATAACCACAAAAGGAAGTGGATCAAATCCAGCTCTGTGTTGTGGAAAAGAATCCCACAAACTTAATTAATTAAAAAAACCCCAAGAATTAGCTATAATAGTGTAAAGAAGTTTTTTTTTTTTCCTAGAGCGAATAATTACAGACTCCAAGATGGATCCGGGTAGAGAACCTGGAAAGGAAAAATCATGGAAGAAATTCCAGACACCCACAGCAGCATTAACGCTAATCTAGAGCAGATCCCCTGGTGCCAGAGTTATTCCAGCACTCGTTGTGGTTGGTGCCAGCCCAAATTTGCTGCTGCCAAATTTCACCGGTGTCGGGGCTGGGCCATCCTCGGTTTGGATGTTCCCATCATCATCCAGGTTTTAGAAATCCGAAAGGAACTGAGCTGCTGAATGTTCCACCAAAACCTGCTCTGATCCCTGTGGGATCCCATTCCCACATTTCCCAGGGGTTTGCTCCTGGGACAGGACAGTGACCAATTCCTCTTCAAACCCAACCCTGCTTTCAAGGATAATTTGCAAACAAAATCAGAAAAAAATTGTTCAGAACGCTGAATAACTTGGATCAAATGATCACAGGCTATAACCTCCTCCCATGTGGAATTTCCATAAATCTATATATGGAATTCCCTCATATATATATATATATATATATGTTATATATACAACTCTCTCATATATATATATATTTGAGTCTTTATACATGAGCTGAGCCAAATAAATATAAGAAAATAAAAAGGGGAATGGTAATGTTCCCCCTTTCAGACATCCAGCTGGAATTCCCTTCAAAACACCTATTTTTCTAAAAGCAGACACTCCAAATTTTCTAAAATCAGACTTTTCTGGCTATGTTTAAACACATCTAAATCACAGTTCTTCCCTCCTTCTCTTTTTCAACCAAACAACTTCGGAAGGTTTCATGGATTTATAAACCCATTGGAAGAGCAGCCGTGGAGGCTGAGGGAAAAAAAATTCAAAATGGGATGGAAGGAGAGGGTGAAAACAATCAAAACTAATATCAACTTAGAGCAAAAAAAACCAAAGAAAATAAACTCTTGTCCAGGGGTAGATAAAGACAGAGCCAGCTTTGGGTTCCTGGCAATATTCGAGAGGGGAAAGGGAAAAGAAATCCCAAACCGCAGATGATCAACAAGGACGGGGATTCTGAAAAGAACTTATTTATTTGTAAACCCTCTACGGGAGCAACATGCGTGTTCTGCTAATGACTGGGAATTTAAGCAGCTTTTT
>VWYI01034669.1:38133-65436 GCA_013399455.1 Anthoscopus minutus | reverse complement strand
AACTTTTTTTTTTTTTTTTTTTTTTGGAAAAATAAAGCAAATAAATATCCCAGCGCGCCTTCAAGGCTGCTCCGCAAACGTCTCGTCAGCATTAAACCACTATTCAGTAGCTCGAGCAATACCTCGCGTTCAAGACCGAGCAAAACCTCCCTGAAAACAAACAGCTTCAGCAGCTGAGAAGAACAGATCAGATGTGCAGGGAAAACGTTGGAAAACTGGGGGGAAAAACCATTGGAAAATCGGGAAGAAACACTGGAAGATCGTGAAGGGAAATGTCAGCGCAAACATTCGGCCTCCGCCAGACGACGCTCGCCGGCTTTTCCCGCAGCGCAATTTCTCCTTTTCCTCGGGGATGCTTTGGAGGCTGCAGCTCTGCGGGGCTGGAGGCTGGAAGCCTCAGGAAGTGGCCAGGAGCCTGTGGTGATGTAGCTGTCACATTGCCCCGGGCCTGGCTCTGTTGATATTAGCCCGGGCTAATCACCGCGCTAATTGGGCGGCCACGACGCGGAGCAGCTCGGCTTTCACGTCAACTGCTCACCCAAATGAGGTTTGACTCAAATGTAATACTTTATATCAACACACGGGATGGCTGTAAAAATAATACCACATGTGCTGGTGCCTCTTTTTAATAAGTGTCTTCCTCAATTTTCCCTGCTGGATGAGGCACTCGAACGTACACGTAATTAAGGTTATTTAAGGGATATCAATTGAAAAATGCACCCGCAGGAGGCTGAACATGACTGATGGGGCTCCCAGTGCAGCTCCCAAAAGTCAGCTGCCAGAATTTCCTGCAGCACTTTGACAATTTGATCTTCCCCTCACTGCCCAGGACAGGAATAACCTGGAAATCTCCTGCTTTGCTCTTTCTGACATCGTTTGCCTCGGTACAAAACGGGTTCAGAATGGATTAGGATTTCTGGGTTTGTGTGGGAATCACAGGGAATAGAAAAAGCACAGAGGAAAGCAAAGCTGGGCTGTTTTTGTGTAGCTGGTGGAGAGACAGGCAGCGCCTCTCTGCTCAGAGCTGATGGGAAGGGCCCTTTCCCACAAAAGCATGCCCAAAATAAGATGGAAAGATGCTGGGAGATCTCCTGCAGTAGAATTTTCATGGATTCATGAAGCATTTCGGGTTGGAAGTGACCTTGAAAGGCCACCTAGTCCAATCCCAGGAACATCTTCCACTAAACCACTCAAAGCTCCATCCACCCTGACCCTGGGCATTCCCAGGGATGGAGCATCCACGGCCTCTCTGAGTATTTTATCATCCCCATTTTAAACTATTCTTCTTTAGATCCAGTCTAAATCTGTCCCAATTTAGTTTAAAACCATTCCTCCTTCTCTTAGGCCCTGCTAAAAGTTTGCCCCCATTTTTCATATAAACCCCTTTAAGAGCAGAAAGTCTGCAGTGAGTTTTCCATGGAGTTTTCCAAGTTGTTTTTTTTTTGTAGTCTTGCATCTTTGTGCTCTGCTAAATCTTCCCCATGTTCCTAAAAGGAGAGATGCTTCCAGCACACATAAAAACAGGCATTAATTAAATGCCTAATTACCCCAGTGATGCTTTGAGGATGCATCACCCTGTGCTCAGAGATGTCACAGGGCGTGGAGCACAGGAATTCCAGCATTCCATGGACAGCACCAGGTGCATGATGGAATCATCCTCCCTCACCATTTCATGGCAAGGGAAGTTTCCCGTGCTTCTACTCCAGAGCTTTCATCTCAGCAGGGCTCTGTTCACCACGGAGCCTGTAAAGGGTTTGATGATGAAGAAAATCCAATGTGCGCTTTGTCCAAGATAAAACTACAAAAATTCCCAAACCCAAGGACGAACGATTGCTCATGGAGTGGATCAGCCAATGTTTGTATTAAAGGCAGCCCAGTTTCTGTATTTGTATTCGTATTAAATGCACTGAGCACTAGAACGTGAGATTTGGCTCCTTCCACAAGACCCAAAACCAAATTCCTGCTGCTGGTTTTATAAATCTGTTGCTTGTGCCAGCCCAGCATGCTCAGGATGATGGCACAGAGCACCCAGCCCGTGCTGTGATGCCATTTGGCGGCTGAGGCAGCTGCAAAAGGATCTTCTGATTTGTCAGACGGGCCTTGATAAGGCAGAAGGAGTTTCCAACATAAAATAATTCCGAGAAAGAGAAGAGGAAGCCCCTTCTCCTCCAAAAACCCACACACAGCTGGAGAGGTTAGTACACAACACACAGCAGAGCTTGCTAAAAAACATCTCAAAAGCCATTTTTATGTCTTTAAAAATATTGTAAAAACCTAGGAATTACTTGTAAAGTATTTTTACTTTTTCTTGCTTCACTTTCTCCACCTTCAAGGCGGCTGATTTTCAATGGAAGGCAAATTTATGGCATTTTGCAGATAAATTTCTGCTCTGCCATCCATGTTTTTACACCCAGATCTTAGGTCAGGCTTTTTTTGGTCAGTAGAACATCTGAGATGGAGCTGAGAAAATGCCTCGGGATGGAGAGAAGTCCCCCCCTGACACGAACCTGTCTCACTGCAGCTCCCTCTGCATCCAAGTGCTTCCCTTCTCTGCAAAGTTGTCATAAAAATCATTATGAGCCCCCAACAGATGTGACCTTACAGAGCAACTTGATGGAGGGGGAAACACAAAGAGAGGAGGTGGGGAATATAAAATAGCCTGTGGTGCAAATAACAGCAGGGAAACATTATAAAATCTGAGCCATAGCTGGCTGGCTTCCTCTTGGTTATTGCTCTCTCTTTCAAGGGCCGGTCCTTGAGAGTGCAGAGGTTTGGGGGTGATTTTGGGAAGGCAATTTTAACACTCTGCTGTTCTAATGGAACCAAGCTGCTGCTCGGAGCTGGGATAACCCCGGGGCTGGAAGAACATCCTCGGGTTTAAACAGAGGTGTCAAGGAAATATCATCATGATTTTTATTCTGGTGTGATGGCAGCGCCCTGACTGCTTGTGGAGGGGTTTTTTTATGTCAGAGGCTGTTCAAACTCCTGGCAAGGGAGTTTTGATTTGTTTTGAAATAATCTAAATAAGAAAGCAACCAAGTGTTGCTCAGTGTAGCCCAAATCTGTGGTGAGGATGGAGCTCAGAGCTCAGCTCAGCCCCCTGGGGCAGGCAGGGCAGCACCCCCAGCTCCCCTGGCACTCAGGAGAACCTCAGGACGTGGATGGAGACCAGGATTTTGGAAAAGAGCCACGGAACGGTTAAAATCTGAAACATATGAGGAGAGAGTTTAAATTGTAGCAGGGTTTGCAAATTGCCAGCACCTCTTCTCCACTCCCTCTCCTGCTTCCAGCCACCAAGGAAAGCTGGGATTTCACCCAAACTGGGATGTTTGGATTCGAGTGCATTAGGTTGGATCAGGCTCAGAAATAATCTTTTGGATAGGAGAACAAATTCTCAGGCATGTCTGGTGAGATTTGGATGCAGACACGGCTGTCCTAAACTGACATGGAACTTCAGCGAGGTGTCAGAAATGAAATAAGAAATCTGCTGGGTCGGCTGCACTGGGCAATGTCCAAGTTCCAACTTGATCTCCCTGTTTTTCTTACAAGTTATGAATGTTTTTTGAAGCTTATGTGATGTTTGGATCGATGCAGCAGGGAAAAAAACATTTTAAAGTCCCAAATATTTGAAAGTCTTTTGAAATGAAACGATATTCAGTTGGTGAGGTGTGTGCTAGACATGAGGAGCAACAAACACCTCGGGACTGATACTCTGAATTTTGGAATCCATCAGCAGAAGCTGCACTTTATCCCAGGCTGGCAACGGGGTTTTTTCAGAGCCTTTTCATTCTTTTCCCAGCCTGGGTCTGGGGCTGCCTTTTGCAGTGAAAATCTGGTTTGCCAAAGCCATTTTCTCCAGGATTTTTAACTTTGGGTTGTCCTCTCCAGCTCCCTGAGAGCTGCAAAGCCAAGGGGCTGCGCACGAGGAGGGTCTGGCACTGCCCCACGCTGATCCCTGCAGAAATTTCCCTCTCCTCCACAGATCTGACAGCTCCTGTCTGGTGAGATCTGCAGATCTTGGATAAATCCTGTCCTAGCACCGCTGCCAGATCAATCCTGTCTGCTGGGTTGCCTTTGCTCCCGTTATTTCATCACCTGACAGCACTTCTCCCACTTCTTTATCAGATTCCTCTGCTCCTGGTGCTGCTGGAATCAGAATTGGGCTGAAATTCCAGCGCTGCTCCTGCAGCCTGAGGTTTTGGTGTTTGGGTTTTGCCTCGCATGGAGAGAACAGCCCGGACCCAGCCCTTTGTGTCAGGGCTGTGCTGCACTTGGGCTGAATTTGGGGTTAAACCAAGCATCCATGGGGAGCTGCCCCTGCTCTGAAACTGCTGCAGCCAGAGCTGAACTCAGCCCCTGCTTATCTGATGCATATCGAGCTATTTCCGAATATCTACGTTCAAAATGACGAATATCTGTATTTGAAATATTTCCTGCACATGCAGGAACCTCCTGCAGCATCTGTTCCTCCCCCAAACCCTGCTCGGGGCTTGTCTGGAGCTCTCCTGGCTGCAGCAGGATTCCTTCCCTGTCCCGGGAGAATCCTTCCCGAGTGTTCCATGTGCGAGGGACCGAGCCCAGCCCGGCCTGGGCTAAGTCGGGGCAGGGCTCCCAGCCCGGCAGGGAACTTCCCTGGATCAGGAGGGAGCAGAGGGGGCTGTGTTGTTGCACCAGCAGCGCTGGGGGAATATTGTTTTGTTTTTGGAAGCGATGGCTAAAGCAGATGTTGGGGGCGAGCTGGCGTTCGGGAGCCAGGCAGGCAGGAATGATCCTCCAGGATGAAAAGTGACCTCCAGCCAGCACTGGTGCCTTTAATCCCGAGCTCTGTGCGCTGCTATCGGCTCCTGATCAGCTTTAAACGCCCTCCCACCCGCTCAGCCTTTCCCTTTCCCCGGAAAGCTCGGCTTAGCAGCGCTCCGTGCCTGCCTCCCCAGGAGCTCCATCACCCCCGGCTGCAGAAACACCGCAGAGAAACTCGCGGCAGCTCCGCAGCGCTACAGCCCCTCCAGATACCCCTAAAAAAAACCCCAGACCCGTATTTCAGCACCCAGCTTGCCAAGTCCACATCACAGGGGTTTTTTTTTTAAGCCATCGTCTCAAACAGGGATAAATCTTTAGGCGCTCATCCTGGAAATACCCAAACCTGGAGAGCCAAAGGCTGTCCTTTACCTGCTGATTTCAGGGCATATTCCTTGCTTTAAATTCTCCCTGGATATCCAAAACCTATCCTGGGTGATTTCAGCACATATTCCCAGCTTTAAATTCTCCCTGGATATCCAAAACCTATCCTGGGTGATTTCAGCACATATTCCCAGCTTTAAATTCTCCCTGGATATCCAAAGTCTGCCCTTTCCCTGCTGATTTCAGCACATATTCCCTGCTTTAAATTCTATTTATCTACACAGGGATTTTTGGAAGGGTTTATATCCCATTAACACCAGCAGGATTTGACTATTCCAGCTTTTCCCCCCAAGTCTGACCAGAGCAGCTGCAACCACGTGGGATCCCTGCTCCTGGCTCATCTCAGGGGCGGTGGCAAAGACAAGTGAGCTCAGATAAAAGCTCTGACCACGATTTTCCTCCACCCCAGGATGTCCCAACGTGCCAAAAGCTCACCCAGGAGAGTCTCACACTTAAACCATTGATGCAAAGCTGCATTCTCAGAGAGAGCCCAGCTGTTTTTCACCTGAAGGAGCTCAAACTGGAAAGGGTCTTTGCTCCAGGGGGAGCAAAACTTTAAAACTCTGTGGAAAGTGGACGTGTGGAAGAGCTCGGTCCCGCAGATTCCTGCAGAATCCCGGAGTTCCCAAAGAGGGCACTGATGCTCTGCGCAGCGCGCAGGGACAGCCAGGAATCCTTGGCCAGGCATAAATCTCCGCAGAGAAATCTGTCTTAGCACGTCCACCTCAGGAAAAGGGGAATTATTACACTTAATTAAAGTGTATTGACACCACATGTGGCCCCACCTCTCGCTTTTTGGGCTTTATTAATGACAGCAAAGCTGCGGGCCGGGCCGGGGGGGCCACGCAGGACCCAGCCACTGCTCCCAAACACAGCCAGGCTTTCAGCAGCCTCAGTTCTGCCTCTGGCTTCCATCCTCGGCTCAGCGCCGCAGCCGGGAGCAGCGCTGCTCGCTGTGCCCCCGCTCCCGGAGCCGCGCACGGGCCGCTCCAGGGGCTGCAGCTGAGCCCAGGTGGAGTCAAGGGGAATAAAGGATATTTATTGAGTGTGGCTGGTGGACATGAAATAGCAGAGTGGGTTCAGATCCCAGCAGTGAGGTTTGATCCCAGTGAGGCTGAAGCCTTTATTTGGGGTTTTTACCCTTTTTATCAGGTGTTCCCATACAGGTCACCATGAGTGGCCAAAGGAACCTCTCTGGTGCCATGGGTGGGACAAGAGCAAAACCCATTGAGAACATGAGTGTGACATTGTTCTGAGAGCCAAAACCTAGTTACAACAAACACTCCTTGAAAGAGAAGTTCCCAAAGGATTTTCCCTTGGGAACAGCTCAGCCCCTGCCAGGCTGGAAACTCAGGCTCAGAAAATCCAATCCACAACTGCGGCCTCCAAAGGCCCCACTCAGGTGCTGATTGTGGGCTTGGAGATAAGAGAAGAGCTCCCAAAGCTCTGCTGTGAGCTCTTATCAGTGGTGCTCTCCAATTAATGATCATTTTGTGCTGGGAGATGGATTTCCTTGGCTTTATGTGAGGTTTATTTCAGCAATGCTGAGCCTCAGAGCACGGATGAAGTTTTTCCTGCTTTATCTGTGAGCCAGGGGAGGTTTCCAGGTGACCTGGAGGCTTCTCCCATGCAGCACAGAGAGCTCTGCTAAAACTTCCCACGGAACAGCAGCTGAGTTTGGGGCTGTGCCTGGATGGCTCCAAGGTGGGGGTGAAGGAGATCCCAGGATCTCACATTTTATAGGTTTGGCTCCATTTGCACACAGGAGCCCCACCTGCCCACCCTCCTCCTTCCACGCTGTTTTACTTTGAGCCTGAAGTTTGGAAAAAATGGCCCTGAGTCCCATTTGGAGCAGGATTGTTGTGTCTCCATCACCCTGTGAAAGGATTTTAGTAACCCTGAACAAAAGCCACACCCCAGTGCAGAACAGAAAAACCCAAAGAGCCAAGGCATCGCATTTATTCTGAAATAATTCATTAATTGTTGAAACCCTGGGCACAAAAAGCGTCGTGCTTCCTGTGACAAGCACAAACCCACAACACAACGCTATGTCTGACCTAAAGCCATAGAAAAAGCTTTCAAAATTGATAAATAAAACTGAATTTGTAAATGTATGTATTAAATAGAATTCTGTTAAGTCACTCAGTAAAAAAATTTAAGTTTAAAATTTGAGATAAAATAGTAAATAGGAAACAAGATAAAAAATTTAGAGCAGTATCCCTTTCTCCTCCTTCTTCACCTTCTTCTTCATAAGTTGGAAGTAATATCATAGAATTAGATAAAAAAATCCATAAAAACACATGTGTTTAGTTATTAAGTTGTAAATAAAAATAAATTAATTAACATTTTATAATTAGATGGTTAACACTTAAAAAGCCTTAAAGAAAAATACCTAAATCTCCATTTTTTAGACTGCTAGCTTAGTGTACAAATTCACTGTCTATATAAATGTGATATGAATAAGAAACAATAAACAACCAAGTCCAAATGCAAAACCCATCTCTCTCTACTCATTAAATCCCAATCCTAGAAATGCCACAAATCACCTTTTGCAATTAATCTGCTGCTTTTGGGGTGCTGGAGCTGTTTTGGTTTTGCAGGAGAGCTGTTTCAATGAAAGCTGTACGCAGAATAATTCCTGCTGTGTCTGTAATTCACAAGAAATCTCAGTTGAAACGGAGAGAATTTGATCAAATCTTGAGTTTTGTGCCCAGATTTATCCCTCCCACTGAGGATCCCTAATTTCCAGGGAAATCCTTCAGGTCCTACACGTGGAAGGAGATTGGGGCATCCTGGAGCACAGAGAATTTAACATTTTTATTTAGGATTTTATACTTCAGCATCCAGGGGCGCAGAGAATTTAATAATTTTTATTTAGGATTTCAGGCCTCAGCATCCTAGGGCACACAGAATTTAATGGTTTTATTTAGGATTTTAAACCCTCAGCATCCTGGGGCACAGAGAATTTAATAAGTTTTATTTAGGATTTTAAACCCTCAGCATCCTGGGGCAAATGGAATTTAACATTTTTTTTAGGATTAGGCCCTCAGCATCCTAGGGCACACAGAATTTAATGGTTTTATTTAGGATTTTAAACCCTCAGCATCCTGGGGCACAGAGAATTTAATAAGTTTTATTTAGGATTTTAAACCCTCAGCATCCTGGGGCACAGAGAATTTAACATTTTTTTAGGATTAGGCCCTCAGCATCCTAGGGCACACAGAATTTAATGATTTTATTTAGGATTTCAGACCTTAGAATCCTGGGGCGCCGAGAATTTAATAATTTTTATTTAGGATTTTATACTTCAGCATCCTGGGACACACAGAATTTAACATTTTTATTTAAGATTAGACCCTCAGCTTCCTGGGGCACAGAGAATTTAATAATTTTTATTTGGGATTTCAGACTTCAGTATCCTGGAGCACAGAGAATTTAATAATTTTTATTTAGGATTTCAGACTTCAGTATCCTGGAGCACAGAGAATTTAACGTTTTTATTTAGGATTTCAGACCTCAGCATCCTGGGACACACAGAATTTAACAGTTTTATTTAGGATTTTAGACCCTCAGCTTCCTGGGGCACAGAGAATTTAATAATTTTTATTTAGGATTTCAGACTTCAGCATCCTGGGCCACACAGAATTTCTATTTGGTGCCAGCCCTGACAGACCCATTTGGCCGCTCGTTATTTGTTCAGCAAGCATCAGCAAGGCAGGGAAAACACAATTTTTCTTCTCCCAGAATAAACTTTGTGCATCCCGGGAGCTCCCAGGGTAACCCAGCGAATTCCCGAGCGCTTCTGACAGGGTTTCAGATCCTCACAGGGAGGAGTGGCCGTGGCTGATGCCAGAGCTGCCCCTGAGGGACGAGGTCCTGGCAGGGAGATAAAGGCTCCTGTCCAAAAAAACAGCTCTGCAGGCTCTGCCCCTTTGCAAGAGCCTCGTCCTCACTGGAATTTGTTTTGTTTCTTGATTCATGGCCTTTATATTTATTAATTTATTACATTTGTTAAATTTTTGGGAGAGGTGGAGGGAATTGTGTGGCTGGGATCTGTGACTGGGGAGTCTGGACAGGAAAGCCAAGGGGATTCTGCCTTTTTTACACTGGTTAAAAGCCTGCCCTGGTGGAACTCCACACTTTTTCCCCAGTTGTTATTCAGTGGAGAGTGCTGGGAATTTTTCGCATTCAACAGGGAAAATCCAGAAGAAAAGGAAGGATTTGATGAAAATCTTATTTGGAAAAGGTGGGGTGTGTGCAGGTTTGGGGCACCTTGAGGCCACAGCCCCAGGATGGGAAGTGACCCCACACTGCTGAGAGCCAGGAGGGAGGAAATGCAAAAATCTCCCCTGAAAGCTCGGGAAAAATCAGCCTTTGGGAGCTCAGAGATCTGGAATTGAGTGCAGGGGACATCCATGCAGGGCACAAATCCAGAGCAGCAGGAAAACAGGAGCAGGAAAAAGGGAGCTGAGCCCCCTCTGTGCGCCCCTACAAACACCACACAGCCAGGATTGCAAAAACTGAATTCCCTGGACACCGATTCCCTAAGGAAACACCGAGAAATCCCAAAGCAGACAACGACTCTGCCATCTTTTCTTTTTAATATTTTTAAGAAAATGGAAGAGATGACCAAGAGGCTGAGCCTGCCTTGGAGGGCTGGTTGAGAATTTCCCCATGGCACAAACAAGTCCTGAGGACTCCAACCACTTGAAAAACTGCAAACCTGTCCTTAGTGGTTTGGGGAGAGCAGAGCTTTTCACCATCTATTAATACCCTGCAGGCTTTGCTTGCTAAAATATCACCCTGGGCAGGCTATTTTTGACGCTCAGCTCGGAGCAGAGCAGCAGACAGGCACTGCAGATGGTTATCTGCGGTTAGAAGTCCAGAAAATACTGTAAAAGTGTGTAAATCCGAGGAATCTGGACAAATTCCAGCTTCAGTAATCCCTTCTCCCAATATTCTTGCTGCTGTTTCAATTGGAAAACCATCCTGCCATATTTTAGCCCAGCTCTGGCTGCTCTTCTCTTGGAATAGTTTGGAAGTTGTTCAGCGAGGAGCTCTGGGATGAAAAGGGCTGCAGAAATATATGATCATTGTCATTAATTCTGGCACCACTCAAGACCACCAGTATTTAAAACCAATTAACAGGCCTTTTCCTATTATCGTTGGCATCTCATCCAGCTAGGACAGGTTCAACTCTCATAAAAATTAAAAACAATCTAATTTTGGAGGCAATACAGCAAAGGAGGGCTGGTGAACTCTCATTATACTTTTACTGACAGGAGTTTTCTGGGAACGAGTTCACACGTGGAAGTTTTGGGTGGGGGAAAGGGTGAGATGACCTCCAGTGAAGAGACTTAACCCTGCTTGCTTCACACCCTTAGCAAATCCTGCTTTTCCCTTCAGGTTATCATGAAAATACATCAAAACAAAGTCTGCTCTGAGCTTAAAATACTCAGAGGCAGAGCCTGAATCCTCTCTGGGTTTGGCTGGTGGAAGCCAAGGCAAGGTTGGGTTTCTGTAGCTGTTCCCAGGTCTCTGTCAGCAGAGGGAATTTGATTCTTTTCCATGGCTCCATGTTCAGCTTTGTCAGCAGCCAGGCCAGGACAGGATTAATGTTTGGGGCAGCAGCTTCCTGAAGGGATGGAGCATCCCCAGCTCTGAGAACTCTGGGATTTGCATCAGCCCCAAACTCAGCTGCTGTTCCGTGGGAAGTTTTAGCAGAGCTCTCTGTGCTGCATGGGAGAAGCCTCCAGGTCACCTGGAAACCTCCCCTGGCTCACAGATAAAACAGGAAAAACTTCATCCGTGCTCTGAGGCTCAGCATTGCTGAAATAAACCTCACGTAAAGCCAAGGAAATCCATCTCCCAGCACAAAATGATCATTAATTGGAGAGCACCACTGATAAGAGCTCACAGCAGAGCTTTGGGAGCTCTTCTCTTATCTCCAAGCCCACAATCAGCACCTGAGTGGGGCAGGATCTGCACTTTTCCTATTGCAAGGCAACGAGGAGCATCTGGAAGCAGCTGGAAATAATTCAGGAGCACAGTGCAGTGAAAAGGAGTTTAAAAACCACACGGTCTCAAGGATATTTTCACAGTGCTCCAAGCAATTTACTTCCACCAGTTAAATGGTTTCAAGGCTCTCCAGCTCCAAATTACACCCACGGAGCAAATGCCAGCAGTGGGAAAATCAGAGCATCGGGCCAGGGGAACAACAGCCAAAGGCCTTGAGGAAAGGGCAGGAGATCTGGGAATGGCATCCTGCTGGATTTGAGGGGGATCAACCCAAATCCTCTCATCCCTGTCAGTGTCTCCCTCAGATGTGTCCCACTATGGGAAATAAATTTGCATTTTCTGCCAATATGGCAAAGCCCACGGGAGCCACTCAGGCCATGGAACCCCCCTTTCATCCCCACCTTGCTGGGGTGCAGAGCACGAACCCATTTGTGCAATAAATTCCCATTCCACACAGATTATCCAGGCAAAACTGGGATAGGGTGGAGTCTGTGGGACTTGGGATCCAGGGAAAGCTTTTCTCACCATGAAAAGCACCTCTGAAAATGGATCACAAATAGAGCAGAGGGGACTGTGCTGAGGCACTCCAGGGAATAAATGTTCCAATTCCATCAGTGCCTTGTGTTTCTCTGTGCAATTCCTCAAGGAACGAGACACACTTGGATTGTGTTCACCACCCTCATGGTTATTTAAGGTGGGTGATCTCCTAAAATGAGCATTTTCCCCATCCTTGGACTCAAAGTGAAGGAGAAGTGAAGGATTTGGCTGAGTGAAGGTTACCCAAAACTCAGGTTGATGCTCTGGAGTGATTTTGGGCTCAATGAACTTGAAATCATAATGGGAGCATGGAAGGAAAAGTCAGAGAAGTTGAATAAGGAAAAGGCAAAGGCGAAAAGGCAAAGGCAAAAAGGAAACAAAGAATTTTGGCCTGCAGAGGTTATCAGCCCTGGAAATCTGAAGTTGGAGATTTTTCGTCTCAACTTGAGACATAAGAAAATTAAAGAAAGAAGAGAGTTATAAATATAAAACTTGTTCTGTGTTTAAAAATTAAAAACCCCATCTAAAATTTTGTTGAAAAGTCCCGTAGAAGTTCAGGAGTTGCTGGCAGGATTGGAGAAGATGGGGAGGGACAGGCAGAGCCCCACAAGTGCAGAACCTCTGGAAACTAGATTGGCTCAGAAATCCAATGGAGAAGGCAAAGAATTCCCCAGGAGGGACATGAGAACAGGAGCTTGGAGAGAAAATAAATGAACATTTTCTCTTGAGGGCAGGAGGAAAATCTGGAGAGCCTGGGAAGGCAGATGGAGCTTCAGGGAATGAAGTGATTTTGGTATAAAAATGTACCTCACGTTAGGACTGCACAAATTACCAAGTGAGAAAATGAGCAAAAGGCCAGCTCGGAGTGAAAAGAGAGCCTGGCTTCTCTGAATAAATGGTTTTCAAAATGAATGAGTGAAACCTTGCAGAGCTGGGGGGTGAGGGAGGAAAACTAAGTGTTTAAAGCAAATTTATCTATGAATGAATCAAGAGAGAAAATCTGAACAGAGCACTGGCAGGCAGAGCTGTCTTAATTTAATCATCCTTAAAGGTCAAACACTTTCTGTCTAAGAGATTTATCAATGTCTCAAAGTAAGAATCCAGATTTTCTCTCCTCAACAAAGAGATGAGTTTCTCTCATCATTAAAAAAAAGAGCTGAAAAATGGAAATTTTAATCAGGGTGCAATTAAAGGAGAATCATGAAACCTCCCTGAATTTCTAATCTGGAATTAAGGAACATCACAAACATCCTGCCAAACCCAAATAGTTTCTTGGCCCTTCTTGCTGAGAGGGGATTTTTTTAATTGATAACATTTTGGCAGGGCATAACAGAGAGTTGGAAATCTCTAAAATCCACAAAGGATGCAATCATTGGGATATTGAATGGCCTGAGAGCAGAGTTAGGGGTTGTAGAGCATTATAAAATCTTAGAAATTAAACGGGGACTAAAAAGGCATCAAAATATGTGATACTTGGGAAAGAAGAAGTTCCCAGCAGAAAATTTCAGGGGTTGAATTTCTCTAATTTGCCAAACAGAAGCTTGATTATATCACAATAATGTCAGGCTCTAAAATTCCCCTGTGAGGTGGATGAAGGCTGTTGAAGTCAGTATCAGGTTTCTGATTTATCATTTTAACCAGAGCAGAGAGATTAAAGCCAGTGCAGGTGAGGCCGCCGGTGCTGCCCTCACATAAAGGCAACGAAATATCCTCTAAAAGAAGCTTTCCTGTCCACTGGAGAATGGCATAAAACCAGTGAATTAAAGCCAAAAAGAAGATAAAAATGGGAGAATTTACTCCCTTCCTCTCTGATCTCATTTAGGCCCCGTCTCAGCCCATGGATGTTGGCCAAGCCCAACTCCCCGGCCTCGCTGCAGGCCCCAAGCTGAGGAATTTGATGGTGAGGAGATTCCCAACCCAATTCCAGAGCTGGGAGTGCCCTGGGACACAAAATGACCCCGACTGCACATCCCAAGGGATGTGGATCCTCAGGAAAACCAGGCAGCAGTGCCAGGCCCCGCCGTGCCGCGGGCCTGTCAGGGAGCACCTCCCTCTCGGGAATTTTGGGATTTTGGGCAGCAAAAAAGCTGTGGGCACGGGTTAGGAATGAAAAGTTGACGAAATATATTAGGCTGAGGTAGAATTTTATTGAATCGTCGCTTGATTATGGGGTGTCCCATCCCCAACCACGCAGATTCCCTTGAAAAAACCACTTTTTAGTGTTTGCAAGGAGCTGCAATTATTTCTGCAGGGTTTGGAGTCCTCCACGGGACTTTGGGGTTTTCCAAGGCTGTCTCAGACAGTTCTTGTTTAAAATAAAACTTGGGCAGACTCTGAGCCCGAGGTCCTGGGCTGGGCCAGCTCAAAGGGCCCAGGTTTGGGTGGCTTTTCTGGGAATTTGGCTCATTCCCAAAAGCATCAGGATGCAAAAAAAAAAACAGAGAGGAGGAATTGGAAGCTGGGATTGACTTTAGCCAACAATGGCAAGTGGGGGAAGCTCCTTCAGTGCTGGAGCTGCCAGCATGGACAAAACACCCCAAAGAAACAAAAGATAAACAGGAAAAAATCTCAAAATAAACCAAGTCTGGGGTTGGTTTTAGCACCAAGAGCCTGCAGGGGAATGATGTCAAAGATCAAAATCTTCCACCTCATCCTGGTCTGACAACAACAACCAAACAAACACAAAAAAAACCCCAAAATCCTCACCCCAAACAAACTAACAAAAAAACCACAAACCAAACCAAACCCAAACACATTAAACAAAACAAAACAAACAAAAAACTCCAAAACAACCAAAAACCCAATCCCCCCCCTCCCCCAAAACAATCCCAGATCCAGGATGTTCCTCCAAGGCTGAATTTTACTTTGTGTGGCAGAAATTGCCCTGATCAGAGGGAAGAGCACATCCCAAGGAGAGGTGAGCAGCTCTGCTTTGGGAGTCCAGATCCACACTGAGCAATTCCATTCCTGAGCAATTAGATAATTAAGGAATTCCAGCAGTCGAGCTGTTAATTGTCCATCAGTGGCAAACACAACTGAAAATCCCTCTAAATTTCTGAATTTTGTACAATATCAGAAAACAACACTTGAATGAAGTGTACAGAGGGAGTTTAGTCCAATTTTAGGACTGGTTTTAGGTGGGTTTACCTGTAAAACAAACAAAAGTTAAAAACCACTGGTAATTCCCAGGCTTTATTCCCCTTTCTGTTGGAATCCTGGAGTTTCCACCAGGGCAGAGTAGTCAGAAATGCAAAATGCAGAAACCAGAGTCAGAAATGCAAAATCTCACAGGGAGATTCTGGAAGTACAATCATTTATTTAAGCTGAAAGAAAATCAGTTAAAAAAAGAAAAAATAGATTATTCCTTTTTCAATAGATTGAGTTACACATCTCCAAGGCTTGTTTGAGATTTATCTGAATCTTCAGGGACAAATTGAATTCTGATCCAAATCTCCTGGGCCTTGAATAAAGTTACACAAAGGATGAAGTTGGAGCTTCTAAGATGGCAAAATCTGGCCCCAAAAAAAAAGGGTTGGAAAATCAAAACCTTTCCTGTTGCTGCTCGATAGCAGAGATTATGAGAGGCAGAGATCAAACTGGAATGCTGAGGAAAGAGATGTGGAGGGGATAAATAACCCAGAAAGGCAAAATCTTGCTTTTTCTGCTGTTTCTTTCTGCTGTATTTTCTGTGTTCATCTCACCACTCTCAGCTCCAGCCTGGGAAGGTGATTAAACCTGGGCTTAATTTTTGGCAAGCTGGAAATTTTATCAACAATAAAAAAAGCCACAGAGATGCTCGAGTTTAAGCAGCTTTGGAGACAACAAAAAAAAAAACCAATAACGGCAATTTTTAACCAGTTTTGTTCAGGACTGGGCTCCCTCCATGCAGGCTTTGGCTCCTCCCTCCCTGTGCATCCATCCTGAGAATTCCAGGGCAGCTCTCCCAGGAAAGAGGCCCCACCCTGTCCTCAGCAAGGTTCATCCCCCACGTGGTTAAAATGATTTGGGAACAAACCCAGCCACGAGGTGAGGTCTGCCAGGGATCACAGAGCAGCCAGAATGTTCACTCCTCTATTTTTGGGTGTTTTCTCTAAAAGAGTTTTTCAGTCCTGAGCAAAAAAGCTGCTCCACCAAACCAACGTGTGCTAACGAGGTGAAAAACTTTGTAAACTCTACTTTATAATTACAGGATTTGAGCTGTGGCATCAGAAATTTCAGGTCTATTTGGTAAAAAGAAGCAGTTCCTTCTATTTAGGGAAAATTCTCCCCCTACACTTTTACCCCCTCCCAGGATAGACATGAAAACACCTTTGAAAAATTATTTTTTTTCCCCCTAATTCTGGTTTTTTTTCCCGGGTGTAAGAGCATTCGAGTGAACATAATTACATCTTGCATTGGACAAGCCAAATATTTGATCTCATATTAAAATGTTTTCTCTCCAGCTGGTGGGAAATGTGGCTCCTTGCAGCAGATGCAGAACATTTTTAAGAGCTGGGCAAACCCAATATTTATTTATTTAATATTTATTTATTTCATTTTCTGGATATGTGGGAGTGCGTGCACAGCTGGAAATGGGAATGTGGGACACGGGGAATGGATTCCACGTGCCAGGGATGGATACTGGGGAGAAATCCTGCCCTGGCAGGGTAGGGAGGGGCTGGGATGGAATTCCTGTGGCTGCTCCATCTTTGGAAGTGTCCAAGACCAGGATGGAGCAGCCTGGGATGGTGGAAGGGAGTGGGATGAGAAGCTCCCTAAAGTCCCTTCCAAACCAAACCAATCCATAATTCCATGAAATGCTGATGTTGGAAGAGGGAAAAAAAGCTCCTGATGATGAACCCTTCCCTCTCCCCTGAAATAATTCAAGTTTTGTGAAATGAAGCCATGAATGTTGCTGATCCCTGTGGCACTGGGAGCAACAGGATCAATAAAAGAAGGGAATTCCAGCCCCAGTGGTGCTGGCAGAGGTTCTGATCCCTCAATAATCTGAATTCTTGGGTTTGGCACCTGGAAAGGGTTTGGACCCATGGACTGGACACCCAGGATCACAAAATTCTGGGATGGTTTGTGCTGGAAGGGGCCCTAAATCCCATCCCCTGCCCTGGCAAGGAATATTCCATAGCCCAGGTTGCTCAGTCAGGTGCAAAAACAGGGGAAAAAGAAGGATCAGAGAAAAAAAAAAATCCAAGGATGCAAATTTCCTGCAGTCCTTGGCCACATCTCAAGGGAGCTCCTGACACATCCTTGATGGACTGAGCAGAAACAGGGTGGAAAACACCACTTGTGGCTGGGTGTTAATGAGAGGCTGTGGAAAAATTACACTGGAATATTTAATTGATGTTTGCTGCTCCAGCTTTGCACTTGGAATCCATTTTCCAGCCTCCTCTGGAGGTTTCGTCAATGTTGTCACCTAAAATGTGCATTGATAAAGGATCTATAGTAAAGGAAACGACCAAAACAGATAAAGAAATAGATACCAGGGAGTTTGTGTGTCAGAGAATTGTGTTTGTGTGGGACAATTCCAGAGGAGCACGGATAGCACCATGTGAGGGCACCTCTAGTCCCTGCTTAAAGGACTCAGGAATGAGCCAGGCAAAGCTAAAAAGGAAATTAAAAAGGAAAGTTTTATTTCTGGAAGATGCTTCTGCAGCTTTGGAGGGTTTTAAAGTTTTAGCAGCAGCAGCAGCGCACGATTCTTGACATCAGCACAATCAGAAGGGTGTCATCAAGGTAATCAAAAGCTTAAATAATCTCATTTAAACCATCCTGATTAGGAGAGGGGTGGGAACAGAAGTGCTTGTGGCTCATCAGGTGAAATTCAAGTCAGGGATTGCGCTCCATTTCCCAAATGGAACCAGACAGAATGGATGGAAAACTACCAGCAAGTGCAGGAGAGAAATGGCTGTAATTCTGATTTGGAATCCGGATTAAGCCAGGATTTCTCTGGATTCACACACTGCTTCCTTCAAGCCACATCAAGGGATCTTCCTTCCAAAACTAATATCCCACATTTTTAAATGTAATTGCAAGATTTCCCCCCGATTTTCGCAGCTCATGATCCAACCGCAGTTTCAGAGATGAACAGAAAATTAAATTTTCACTTTTCAGCTCTGATGCTTTGTTTGTTTAAGAAGCCTGATTAAGAAATGAGTGGCCCAGGACTTGGTATCATTCCAGCATCTCCTAATTTTTCTGGGAACCACCCACATCCAGCCCACCAGGAGCAGCAGGGAGATTCCAGAGCAATCCCATCCCTGGATGGAACAGCACCAATCAAAGGAAAGGCTGGGTTTGTTTGAATTAGGGAAGGGAAAGCAGAGAAAAATAAACTGCAAACCAAAGTATGTTCCTACTGCTGGTCCTTTCCCCAGGAATAAGGAAGAGATCCAAACTTTCTGCACATTAAGGACAAGCAACATCTCTCTGGTTCCCTCCACCCTCCCAGCTCTATTTAGTCTTGATTCAAAAATCATTGAGGAAAGGAAAAGTCGAGGATTTTTGCACTGATTCCCATAATTGAGCATCCCATCCGTGTTTAGCCAGAGGAGCACTGAGCTGTGTAAATACTTTTTTGGGCTTCAGTGGCAGAAAATAATAGGGTTCAGTAAACAGATGCAAGAGAAAAAGGTGGTAATTATTCAACCAAAATATGGAACTCAGCTTGCTTAAATAAATATCCTCCTGCCCAAAGCCAGCAGGGTTTGTTAATGCACTTTATCCCATGGCAGGGAAAAACCGAGGATGTAAAGGCTGATAGCAGGGATTACATCTAAAAAGAGCTCTCCATGTGCCAGGAGTGAGGGGATGGAATGATACAAACCCTAATTCCTTCAGGAAAATGCTCTGGAATTGGAATCTCTGGGCAGGGAGAGGTTCCTGAGGGCAGCGCAGAGGGGTGGGTGCAGGCAGTCAGGAAAAGGGGGCAACTCCAGCAAAATCCAAGGAATTCTTGGAAAAGGCTGAGCCCCGGGTGGGATCCAAATCAATCTGGTTGAGGAAGAATCAATCTCTGTGCTGGATTCCTTCAGAGGTCCTGCAGTTAAGGTGGGATTTCCAAGGAGCTGTGGAGTCACAGACGGGGGCTCTGGCAGAGCCCGCTTGGAGCTGCAGAAAACCGGCTCTGTTCAAGGAGGGGAAAAGGGATTGTAGGAAATCCCCCAAATTTTGAATTTTGAAGTCGTTTCATTCTCAAAACACTTTCAAACACCAGGGCAGTGCCACACTGATGGGATTTCTTTCCCCCAGGAAATCGGGATTTCTTTCCCCCAGGAAATCAGGATTTCTGCTGTCAGCACCAGGGCCAGGACAGGATCTTCTCTCAGGAAAAGCCACCCTTGGTTGTGCCCCCTGCGTTTTTCTCCATGAAATCCACGGAGCTGCATTTTCATCCATGGAATCCAGCTGGGTTCTAGGATGGTTCTTTTCCCTCAGAACTGAATTCCTCTCTGCAGCACCCTCCAGCCACACCCCAGAACCACCTCAGGGCTGGGCAGCTTTCCCCACATGGAATCATGGAATGCTTTGGGTTGGAAGAGACCTTGGAGATCAATCCCATGCCCCTGTTCAAAGCAGGGAATCACAGAGTCATGGAATGGTTTGTGTGGGGAAAGGACCTTAAATCCCATCCCATCCCAGCCCTGCCATGGCAGGGACCCCTCCCACTGTCCCAGGCTGCTCCAAGCCCTGTCCAGCCTGGCCCTGGGCACTGCCAGGGATGGGGAAAGTGTCCCTGATTTTCCTGGCTCTGGAGTTTGAGCTCTAGGGCAGGAAGGGGCTGTAACTACTGAGCTTCACTGGCCTGAAGGGCTGAGCCAGCAGTGCTGCAGTGTTCCCTGGAATCTTCACTGAATTCCCAATATTCTGTTTCTGCAAGGAATGGCAAAATTGAGGGATTGAGGGATTGAGGGATGGTTCTCCACAGGGCATCTGCCTTTGCTGCCAACCCTCCTCGGTCCTTCCCTTCCAAAAGGAGAAAAAAAGTGAGAATCCATCAGCAGCGTTAAAAAAAAAAATGAAATTGCAACTCTCCATTCCACGTTATTGCAGAAAAGTAATTAAAATCCAACTGCTGCCTCCATCCCCCTGGGAGCAAATTTTTACTGGAAACGAGAAGGAAAGGTGGTTGGACTGTGGAAACATTTACCAGCTGCAGGTATAATGCTGTGTCTGTTGTCAGAGGGAACATTTCATTGGTTTATTTCTGGAGGATTATTTAGAGGGTTGTGGTCTCTACGTCCAGGTCTGAAGAGAAAAAAAAAAAGGGGGAAAAAAAAAAAAAAGAAAATCCAACCTCTGAGGTGTGCCTTCTTTCTGCAGAATAGTGATTTGTTACGTGTTTGTCTGAGTTAAATATAGCAGCCAGGCCTTCGGCACAGGCCGGTATTTCATCCTGCTCGCTTTTGAAAGAGAGAAGGAGAAAAAAAAATAAAAGAGAAGGGGCAAAAAAAGGAAAAAAATAAGAGGAAAAAAAAAGGCAAAGAAGGAGAAAATAAAAGAAGGAAAGAAAGAAAAGAAGAGGGGAAAAAAGGAAAGAAAAGAAGGGGAAAATAAAAGAAAGGGAAAAAAAGAAGGAAAAAGGGAAAGAATAAAAGAAGGAAAGAAAGAAAAAAGAAGACAGAAAAAAGAAGGAAAGAAAGAAAAAAGGGAAAGAAAGAAAAGAAGGAAGGAAAAAGGAAAGAAAGAAATGAAGTGGGAAAAAAAGAAAGAAAAGAAGGGAAAAAAGAAGGAAAGAAAAATAGAAGGAAAGAAAAAAAAGAAATTCCTGTTTGGATACAAGGAAAAGCAGAAAAGCTGCATTTCTGAGGTTTGTTTCCATTTTCAGGTACGCAGCTCCATGCTAAATTTCAAACTGAAATCAAATAGTCCAAAGTCACTCAGTTCTCCTCCTCACTCGGGAGATTGCCTTTGGAAGTTGTTTGATTTAAATAACTTCATTTCAATATTAATCCTGAGTTAAATAAAATCCCAGGATTGTTCTCATTCACGTTCTGAGTTTGAACCTTCCCGTACTTCTCTCACACTTCCAAACTTTGACGTTTCCTCTGCTGCCATGAGAAGCAGGAACAGATAATCCTGGAATTATTTTTGCTGCTTTCAGTGGGGAGAAGAGGAAATAGGATCCCATCCATTCCCACAGATCTGCGCCCTCAGCATCATCACAGAACTGCCCATAATTTGCTGGCGAGCACACAAATCCTCAGCCAGCTCCAGACACGCAGCGCTGCACGTGCTGAAGGATTGAAGCCTAGCTCGGATTTTGATGCTGGATTCTCCCAAAAAACCCTGCTGGGTGCTGTTTTCCCTGCTCCTTTGCCAGAGGGTGTTCAGAGCCCCTTCGCCGCGACAGCGAGGGGGGAAAAAATGGGAAATGTTATCCAAAACTAACCTGGGGAGAGGGGATTGAGCAGGGCAGAGCTGCTGGATGTGCTGGGGATGGATGAGAGGAGCAGCCACACAAGGAGAAAGTGAGAGTTTCCTGTTGGGATAAACCCTTCCCGCTTATCCCGTCATTCCAAGGGGTTTCTCCAGTCAATCCCCATCTCGTTTTTCTGGGATTTCAAGGACAAAGTGCCATAAACACCACTGGAGTGCTGGGAGCAGCACTTGGAGTTGGATTCCTGGTTGGATTGTCCAGGAAAAGTGAGGAATGATCATGGAAATTAAATAGCACAGGAGCCTCAGCTTCCTTTCAAATAGCAATTTCCCTTTGCAGTACATAAATGAATATCCAGTGTTTTTTCCCTGATATTTCAGTGGGCATTGTATTTTTCTTTTGGAATTTCCATGAATATATTTAATTACACATATGTGGACACATATATTAATATATCTATTTATATGTATAATTTCCTATAAAGCTCAGGAATCCCTTATCCATAACCTGCTCTCAGTTTCTGAATTAACTCTGATTTATATCAATACTCTTTAATAACCAGCTCCCCTCCTGGACTCAGAAACTCCAACTGCACTTCCAAACTTTGGAATGAGACTCCGAGATGATAAAATTTGCAACATTGTAGTGAATTACTATTGTAATAATAATAATTATTATTATTATTATTATTGTTGTTGTAATTATTATTATTATAATCATTTCTAATAATGAAAAATCAGATATTTCTGTGAAAAAGGGAGCTAATTGATTAATAATTAATATTGCAATGAAAACAAGCTTAGACCCAAAAGTTAGACATAACAACAACAGAGACAACTTTTAAGGGATGAAATATTTCGTGACACAATTCGGGGATTGCTCGCTCCAGGTTTTTTTGGAAGGAATTTACTCATTTCATTTTATTATGGAATTTTTGCCATGCAGCACTGCGAGGAACTCAAGAGTCTCACAGCTGGGGAGATCCACGGGGCTTCCTTTGGGCTGGACGTGTGTCAGTCAAATAAATTCCTGAGACAACCTGTGCGTCAAGGGCAGGGGCAGAAATGAGAGCTGACAACTCCAGCACTGGGAAATATCCTTCCACAAAAACACAGCTCCCGCTGCCAGGGCTGCCTGGGGGTTCTGGGGGAGTTTGGAAGTCCCTGGAGTGTCTCACATTCAACTTTTATTTCCAAACAGTTTTATTTCCCTGAGGGTGGTGTGCGAGGAGCATCCCAGCCCTCATCTCATCCTCAACCCATCCTGTTCCCACCTGGGTCTACCTGAATGCTGGCTGCATTCCGTGAACATTTAAAAATATATTTACAGATGTTTCTCGGTTCGTTCCTCCCCAGTTTTTCCATGGGTGAGACAGGGTTTTTAAGGAATAATGTTCCTGGGAGCCTCGGTTTGCCAGCCTGGGTCAGGTTCCTGTGACAACAGGGCCATGGTTTGGTGGGACTCGGCAGTGTTTGGTTTATGGTTGCACTCAGTGACCTCTAAAGGTCTTTTCCAACCTAAATTATGCTCTGATCCCATGGATTGCTGCAGGTTGGCTGCTGTGCCAGAGCCCTGTGGAACCTGATCGCCCACCAGGCGCTCGGGCTTTGGGCTGTTTCCTTCTGGAGACACAAACAGTTTAATTTGCTAAGCTCATAATGAGAGCTCTCCTTTTACCCAGGAGAGCCCCACTGATTTCAAAGGTAAACCCTGGAAACCCGGGCTCTGGGGCTGGGCAGTGTCAGAACTCCTTGGATTTGGCAGTCAGGGAATTCCAAAGGCTCCCTCTGGCTGAGGATGTGCCGTGGGATGGGCACAGGCTGGAGCTGCTCATCTGCTGAAGTTCCCACTGCCCCTGGTTCCAGATCTCCAGCAGCGACAGGACGAGAGGAGACAGCCTCAAGGTGTGCCAGGAGAGATCTGGATTGGAAATCGGGGAAAAATCCATCCTGGAAAGGGATGGCAAGCCTGGAAAAGGCTGCTTAGGGTGGTGTGGAGTCACCATCCCTGGAGGTGTTCAGAGAACAGGTGATGGTGGCACTTGGGGACAGGGTTCAGTGGTGAATGTGGTGGTGGTCATTGGACTCGATCATCTTAGAGATCTTTTCCAGCCTGAAGCACCCTGGGATTCAGTGAGTCACATTTCTCTGCCCATTTTCCTCCTGCATTCCAGAAGGGTCTGTAAATCCTCTGTAGAAATGACCATATTTTCATTCCCTGCTCTGACCAAGGTACATTTCCTTTTGCAGTATTTACAATATTTACAATATTGAAAACACTGGAGTTTCCAGCTCTTCCAGGATCTACGAGCTGCTATCCTGAAAATAACAATTGTACAAAAACCAAGGAACCAGCAAGAAAAGTTTCACCCTTTAAAGAGACAAAGGACCCAGCACTGAGGAGAACACGGAATTCCTCACACATTTTTTCCCCATCCCACGTGGGATCCCCGCCACGGGACGGCGACGGCGTTCCTGTAGATTAGCAGGAACTGCCATCAGAGAGGTTCTAATGAAATATTAATGGCCTCTCTTTAATAGGAATTTCAGCACGACCTAAATGAAGTCATCGGGAGGGAGATATCGTCCCATTAAGCCCAGTAAAACCTCGAGCTCCTGTCTGGAGGAGAAGCTGTGGGCAGTTAAAGTGACCATCAATTTCTGCAGCTGATGTTCTTTACAAGTCTCTGAAGTGTGAAGTCCCAGCCTGGCTGATGTATTTCACTTTAATTTCCTTTTGGAAAACAGAGCTGTGGTTAGTGGGGAACCTCCTGCACGCTCCCACACGGGCAAGGAGAGCCCGAGGAGCGCAGGCAAGGAGGAAATTATTTAACCCTTTCCAAAAGCTATACAATTTCTTTATTAAGTAAAGGAAAATAAGCAGAGATGGTTTCTCCTTTAGTTCCTGTGCAAAAATGAACAATAGTTGTGCATAGCCAACAACCAGCTTAGGGCTCCTTGCTAATATCTCCTCCAGCCCCTGAAAAATTTCTTTTTTCCCCATTTCCCTGCACTTCAAGCAAGTTCTAAGTCAGCAGCTCGTGGCCTCTGTAGGGGAAAAAAGATAAGGATCGTGAAATTCCATCTGATTTGCCATTTCCAAGCTGCTCCTCTGCCACCAGACCACACAGGGACACAGAGACTCCTTATCTGATGGAGCTCACTGCGGGTTTTGGGTCAAACCCGAGCTTTTTGGGTCAAACCCGAGCTTTTTGGGTCAAACCCAGGGTTTTCAAGATGGTTCTGCTGCCAAAATGGGCTGAGAGAAGCCAAGGTGATAAAACAGAGTCAAGATAACACAGCAAAAGATGTAATATTGAGAACATCCATCTAAATAAGGTTTAAAAGAGGAAAATTGTTCCTTGCTTTAACTGTACCACGGATATATTGATATATTTATTATTGATATATTATAGATACTGGTTATTGCAGAGAGATCTAGAAACAGCAACAGGAATGAAAACATTTTGGGGATTTTACCTTAAGTTCTTGGAAATCAGTAATTTAGGAAATAATTACCGTCATCAGGAGCACCCTACTCTTGGTATTTGCCAAAAAACCAACAAAGGCAAATTATTTATGACCCCCTAAGAGAGGGACCTGCAAACAAATCAACAGAATTTGGGGCTGGAAGTTGACTAAATGAATTTATCAATATTTTCAGTGCTCTAAATTATTATTTTTCATAAGAAACCAGCAAACTGGCCCCTTACAGGGTATTATAAACTCACGTACATCACTGAATTCCAGGGATGTATTTGCAAAAAACTAATCAGAATAAATAAAAACCCCAGACAGTTTTATTATTCCTTCTGGAGGACCATGGAGATGATTGTTGATTGATTATTGAGCCACTAATTAGCCCAATTTCCTGGGAAAACAGGTGGGGATGAGCTGAGGGGACTTTCCAGGAGTGCCACAGGTGTCCCCTGGCGCAGGCAGCTCTGGAGAAACCTGTAGAATCTGATTAAATCAAATTAAATCTTCAACAGAAGATGATTAAATGCATTTGTCAAGAATTGCAGCACACTTAATTATTATTCTTAACAAAAAGACGGCAAAGTGGCCTCTTACAAAGTGTTATGAACTCCTGGATATCACTGGATCCCAGGAATATATTTACAAAAAATGGAATTGGAGTAAACGAAAACCCCAGGCAGTTCTGTTATTCCATCTGCAGGACCATGGAGATGACTGTTGATTAATTATGGAGCCACTAATTAGCCCAATTTCCTGGGAAAACAGGTGGGGATGAGCTGAGGGGACCCTCCAGGAGTGGCACAGGTGTCCCCCAGCGCGGGCAGCTCGGGGAATCCCGGCTCTGTTTGTTTGCCGTGGCGGGGAGGAGAGAGAAACCAAACCTGTGTTTCTCTGCACGTGGGCACTGGATTTTCTGGCAGGAAAGGAGGGCTCTCTGCTCTGCCAGACCAGGCGAGGAGATTTCAGTGCTCTGAACATCTCCCCCTCCCTGGCTGACTGCAGCTTTTGAGGGCCAGACCCAAAGGCGGCCACACACGGTCCCTTCTTGTCTCCTGGTCTCATCCAAGTGTGGAACAACGTGGCCCAGGAAAACTGGGAGCAAGGGGCTCCCAAACTCTGCTTTCAGTGCTGGTGCCCCTCAGGAGGAAAGACCTGAAAGGCTCCTTCAGATTTAGCAAATGAAACGGGGTGTGGAGATTGAAGTAGTTGAGGAACGCGGCTTTGGAGGAGGCGGTGGGAAGGGGGTGAGGAGCTTTAAGGCAAAGCTTTGGGAGTTTGGGGTTTTTTCAGGTTTAAACCCAAAGGAAAGCTGGGAACTCAGCCTGCCTGGCTCCTGCAGCTGAGCCAGACCAAATCCAGCAGCTGGGCTTTTGGGGATGGCTCCATGTGCCAACCCCATGGAAAATCCCAGCCTGCATCCCAGTGTGGAGCTCCAGCCACCTCTGCTGCTCTGCACGGGGCTACAGAATTTGCCTTAAAAAGCTCAGAAATAATCCTGCAAATCCAGTTTGTGAACTCACTGGTGATTGGACCTGATCACTTGAGCAGCCGGTGATGGGACACGCGAAGAAGCCAAAGCTCCAGATCAAACCCAATTCTCCTTTTTTAAAGCCTGGCTTATCTGCTGGAAATCAGGAGTCACTCCTCAAAACATCACCTCACAACCTGCACTTCAAATGATCTGTAGGTGAGTGCAAGAACGAGGGATAAACTTTCACTGAGAGTTTCTGCTTTGGGCAAAAATCTGAGCCCTCCTGGTGGAGTAAAAATAGAGAATTTAGGGACAAAGATCAAAAACCCTGGCCTGAGGATATGAGATTCGTAGTTCGAGCTTGGTTACTCTCGAGATTAAATTCTAGAAAAAAAAATTTCTGAATTTGTGATAGGGGTTAAGATTTGAATTTAGAATTCCCTAAATATATCTAGAAATGCTTGTTCTTGCTGTTCTCCTGTAGTTCTACCCTTAAAAATTCTCAGAATTGGTTGTTTGGTGAAACTCTGTCAATCCATGTTTTTTAATGGATCCTGGAGTGATGCTGATGGAATATTTCCTGTGCTTTGTCTCTTGTGGGGCTGTTTGTGAGCCTGGAGAATGATGTGGGTGTAGGAAAACAAAAAAAAATGATAAAAGATTTAACAACTTTCCAAAAAGTTTGTCTGGGTTGCTTCTTGCTTTGCTCAATTTGCCTGGCCAGGGAGATGAGATGTGCACCCCATGGGATCCTCGCTCTGGGCAGCAGTGACATCCTGCATCCTGATAGTGAAATCTGGGGGAGCATCCTGTCCCTGGAAGTGGAAAAAAAAATCCAACCCCCAAAGGTGTTAAAGCTTCCTAAACGCAGCTGAAGTGGGGAGCAGGGCGGTGGGCAGGAAGTCAGGAGCCTGGTGAAGCCTATTAAGATGGAAAAAGTGAAGTAATCCAGCACAGTGGGCTATTCAGGGCTGCAGAAAGTGGGAAAGGCCAAAAGGAGATGGAGGCAGGGAGATTGAAATTCAGATGGAACCCGGGGGTCTCCGTGCAGCAGCTGTAGATCATGTCTGGCAAAGCAAAGTGTTTATTTGGACAATAATAGCCTTGAAGCCTCCTGATAAAACCATCTCCTTGCACTTCCATCCATAATACTGCCAGAGGTTTCCTTAAGTATTCCCTTCTTCTGGGATGTAAAGCAATCCCTGCTCGTGCGCCGAGAGCGGAAGGAGGGGGGGGATGAAAAT
>VWYI01034669.1:0-37732 GCA_013399455.1 Anthoscopus minutus | reverse complement strand
AAAAAAAATAAAAATATATAAAATAAAATAAAGCCTTTTCATGTCTCCCGTGCTCCCTGACCCCCCTTCAACACCTTGGGGTGCCCGCTGGGATTTCCAGGATTTCTTCAGTTACATTGCAGCAATCTCCTCCTCCTTGAACTCCATGGCAGCTTGGGCTCGCAGCAGCAGCTGCCTCCAGAGTTTTAGCGCGGATTTTTGGGAGGAAGAAAAAAAAAAAAAAGTAATTCTGAGCTCTTTTCGTCTCTTCTAGGAGATTCAACTCGGCCTTCCCAAAAAAAAAAGAGGATGTGGAGATGGGTGTTGAGTTTAAGAGATGAGTGAATTGAAAGAAGTCTGGCTGTAAAATCCGGGATTAAACTCAAATGTGGGAATTCATCAAACATGTGGGTGAATTTTAAGGGCAAATTCCACACTGTGCTTAACTGCCCTGTAAAGTACTCGGTGCCTTCAGCTCCTGGAAGCAGTTGTGAAAAACCCAACGTAATCCCAAATCCAGGATCCTCATCCCATGGAGAGGGGGAAGAGATGAAGGAAATCAAGGTATTGGATGCCAGGGAAGTGATTCTGGTCTGTTCTTTAGGTTGGGATGGCACCGGAAAAGGCCAGAAAATGCCATTTTCAGGAGAAACTAGGAAGAGCAAAGCTACAGATTATCCTGTGGCTGCCAACAATCCTTTAGGCTTTATTGGAATTTATTTTTTTAATTCCCAACAGGAATGTTTACGGGGAAAAAAGAAATTTCTCCTTTTCAATGCAATCATATGGAAAAGCTGCTCCTTTTTTTAATGAAACCACCCAGACAGTGTCATTTTCTTGACAGATGAATATAAAATTTATTGAGATGTGTTTATAGAGAGATTTAAACCTAGAAGGTGATGCTTGGTTGTGTAGTTTGACATCAAGAAGATTAAAATCCACTCTGCGACCTCTTACCAAGAGAAATAATCTCTATTTAACTGAAACAGCTGCTCTTGTCTTGAAGGCAACGAGGCCTTGAGAACTTTCTGCTTCCTTAAAAATTTGTTCACGTCCCTGATTTTTCACTCCTGGATTTGGGCTCATTCAGCAACTGCTGCTCTCCTTTTGTGAGGAATTTTGGTGATGTTTTTGTGGTGTCCCAGCCCTTTCTGACAAGTCCCTCTCCAAGGCTTTTTCTCAGGGTCTCTGGACTTTTTTTTTGCACCTTTTTCCTGCAGGATTTTTTTTTTCCCCCACACACATCTGTTTTCCAATCTGGAGCCCAGAATGGGATCAATCTGCCCAACACTCACCAGGAATGTACATCATAAAAAAGACAGAGGCCACATTGCAGGCGAGCCGTCAGCACGGCGCAGTGACCGATACATAAAATATCGACCCGGGCTGCAGAGAGCCGAGCTTCATTTGGGGGCTTTTATGAGCTGTTGCTCCCAAAATGGACCCCCCAAAATCAAAGCTGTGGTCAGTGACGGTCCCTGCTCTGAGAATATCGGGGTGATTGTTGTGAATGTGCACTTTAAACACAGAAGTTGAGGATAAAAATCTGTCCAGGGTGAGGATTTGGACTTAGATCAGCTCAGAATATTCTGGGGTTGTGTGAAAAGTGGTAAAACCAGGAAGCTTTTGGGAGGATATCATTAAACGTCATTTCTTTGTATTTAAAAGCTGCTTTATCATATTTTTGATTAACGAGGGACTCAAAATTCATCAGCGATCTCTTGGGACAGCAACTTCCGTGCAGGTTTGGCTTTGTTAATATTCCACACGTTGGCTTTGGCCGCTCTGCGGGGTCTGTCGGTGTTTTCCATGTGTTTTATTCCTGAGTTCTGGCAGGGACTGGGCAGGGCTGTGGGGCTGTGTTTATTCTGTGGGAGGGTAGGGCTGGCATCCCTCTTTCCTCCCCTTCCCGGCCCGGCCCGAGGATTCCAAGCGATGCTGCCGCTTCCTCGGACACCCAGGGAGCCCAGTGGCTTGGGCAGGAGGTTTCTGGATTCGTGCACAAACATTTCCGGCCCCTTGGAAATTTATCCTGGAGGTAAAGCACAAATATACCCAGAGAGCCGCTGCCCCATCGAGAAAAGACTCCTAAAATTCACTTTGTGCTTCTCCCACCACAGGATTTCCCTGGTTTCGCTGCTGATGAAAATATTTTGTCCAAAAGCAGGAGAATGTCCTTCTCTTGTCTGATTAGCTGCTGCTTCGTCTCAAACTAGTGATTAAATCTAAATTCAGGGGAATAATTGTCCTTTCTTCATGTTGAGCTGTTGTCATTTGTGCTCCAAATGTCAGGTTTTTGACTCTGAGGCACAAAATTTGAATATCCATCTATTCAACACTTCCAGAACTCATTCTGTTACCCATCATGGAAATAAAAGATCAACTCAGCTACCGGACATCAGTAAAAGAAAACACCGTTTAAATGGAGAGACACAATTCTATCAGGCCTGAATTTCTCAGGGTTAAAGCAGACAGAAAACTGATGTTACTCCTGCCCAGGAATTGGCCAAAACCAGAAGGATTCAAGAAGTCCTGCACTTTTCTTAGCAACCCAAACTGAACCAGAGACAAATAATCTGCAATTTTCACCTTCACATCATTTGCAGAGGGTGGAATTGGCCTTTCCAAATTATAGCAAAGCTTTGAGAGCCTCCATGGAATAATTCAGTGAAGAAATTGGGCCCAACCATCACCAGAGCAGTGAGAAAACAAACACAAGTGGATTAACATAATTGCTTAATCAACAGCATTCACTGAAGGGCTTGCAAGTGTGTGGAATTAATCATCTCATTGTGAGGAGCATTATGAGTAATGAACATAATGAGAACTTTGCACAGCTGGCAACTATTTTAATCCATTAGCCAGCAAAATAAATAGGTCTAGAAAAACAACATTTCATCTTATTTTTTACTCTGATTTCATCTTATTTTTTACTCCATAACCAAGCTTGATAGTGAATATTGGGGTTAATTAGAGGAATTAAAAGGAGAATCATCTTCCAAACCTCCTTCCTGCCCAGCTCTGAATGACAAAACTCCCTCCATATTTCCCTCAGCCATAATTCATAGATTCTACACTTCCCTGGTGGTTGTAAGCTTTTGGTGGGATCTGCAGGATTCTTACAGGGAATGCTGCAGGAGATACCCTGGATGTTGACAGACCACTCCCAAAAATCCTTTCATTAGGGATGAGGATGATGGTGCAGGTCATTGCCAAGGGCTGGGGGCCCTCTTTGCTTCCCGGAGTTAATCCAGGTACAAAGTTCCTGATCTCACCTTGACCTTCCTGAAGGGGTGAAGGTGAACCTGGAACGGTTCAGGCACTGAGGAACAGTTTGTGGGGAAAAGGAAAATCCCAGGGGGAAAATAAACCAGAATTCCAAACGCTTCGGGAGATGAACATTTGAAAATTAATCGGATGCATTTGGCTTTTTGTCTCCAAGTTTTGGGGTCAGTTTGGGTGCCACAAACCCTCCTCTCACCCCAGCTTGGGGAGGTCCTGCTTGCTGTGGCTGAGCCCAAAGGGCTGGGATTTATTGTGCTGTTTTCCCAGGCCTGATGTCTTCCGAGGGAATATTTATCCACGGCCATCGCTGACCTGTGATGACTCAATCAGTCGCAGGCTGGCAGGAAAAACCAACTTACACCCAGGGATTTGGGAGACAAAGTGCTCCCTCCTGCCTCCAGCCAATCCATCTCTGCTCCAGTGCAAGGGTCACTGCTGGAGAACCAGGCAACAGCATCTTCCCTCTCCCAGCTGGCCACAGCTTCCCCAGATTCCTGAGGAACAGCAAATTTAGGGATGTATAAAGCGTCTACAGCCCCACCTTGGTGTTTTCTCATGCACGATTTTCTGCTTTGAGAGCAGGGAAATGAAGAGAGGACGTTAAATAAAGCAAATAATCCTCAGTGTGTTCTGAGGTTTGGCAAGGAGAGCCAAGGGAAGCTCCTTATCTGTGGCCATCCTCCCCCAAATCCAGGCTGTCTCCTGCGTGCACCCGGCTAAATGCTGCAAAAATCCTCTCCAAACTGATAAGGGAAATGTCAGCAGCCTTTTCCCCCCTTCCTGAAGTGGGATGTTCAGACAGGGATGTGTTCCAGCCTGGAAGTGCTTGAGGGGAAGTACTTCATGCACAAGCTTTGAAAGAAAACAGAATTACAGCGTGATCACCACGGATTTCTGGTTTGGCTGTCGAAATAAGGAAGGAGGAAAGGAGTTTTCTTATTGGGGAACAAATAATAGAAAATAAATAAGCAGATAACAAAAATAACCAGAAACTAAAAGTCTCTCGGTAACCAATATTAACTCTTAACAAAAATATTAATTTTAGAGAATCTTTCCACTATTTCTCCTGTTGGAGACAGGATAAGAGGGGATATTTTCTCAAGACACATTTATGGCTATTAGGATTAATCTTCATAAAGATTTGGATAATAAAATCACCAGGAGAATAAGTTTAAGCTTATAAGCTTAATATTGCCAACAAATGGGCTTCTGTGCTTTAAAACAAGCATAAAATGAAGGAATAAAGAATAAAGAATTACAGAATCCTTCAGGCTGCAAAAGCCCTCTCTGACTGGAAAGGCAAGGCCAGGTTGTTTTTCCTCACGAAGGTTTTAATTAAATGAGGATGTCTTCCCCAAATATTCAGAATTTCAAGCCGGACTATTTCAGTCAGTATCAAGTAAATGCTGATAAGAGATCAGGGGCATGGAAAATGCAGTTATTGGGCAGGTAAAAGATTTTTGGTCAGAGCAAGAGGTTTTCCTGGTCTTCCTAAAATTCTAAGGCAAAATTCCCTCCAGTTTATAGAAGAGCTTGCTATCAGCAAGGATTTTGAGTATTTTCTTTTGAAAACAGGCCTGTTAAGGTACCTTGTTTACAACCCAGTGGTTCATCCTGTTCAACGAAAAGGAAATTCCAGGGAGCTAAATGTCAAACCTGGCATTTGTTGCATCTTTTTTCCATTTCCAAAAGACTGCACGCTTGGTAAGGAGCATGGTTCTGATCAAGGATCAAGAAGATGAACTCAGATCTTTTTGTTTCAATTGTTTGGTTTGCCACTTTCTCCAAGCCCCAGCTGGCATCTCCACAGCCACCAGGGTACTCAGAGCAAGCTGTGCCAGAGCACCCAGTCAGATCCCAGAGGAACTGGGAAAGCCCTGGCTCAGAAAATCTCTGATTTTACTCTTTTTCTGAAAGAGAAGGCCCCAGAACTGCTTTCCTTCTGCTAGGCCAAACCATGAATGGATCTGGAGGCTGCAGGACCACGTTCAAACTCCTCTGGTTTCTGTAATTTCCGAGTGTTCCCTCCCAGGACACTTTCCCAGAGCTGGTTAATTGGGATCAGCACGTCCATGGTAGGAAATCACTGCCAAGACTGGGATATTTTCTTCAGATGTTCCTGCAAGGCTGAGATCTCTTCAGGATCTGCTTGTGCTCTGATAACCCAGAGGAGGCTGAGCTGCTCCCAGTTCCTCCTGTGGTCTGGACTTGATCTCTCCTCCCACCCGAAATCCTCGTGTTCTGGTTAACACTGAAATATGGGTTTGGGACATTGCTAAAGGCATTTAGGAATTCACTACAGGGGAGCTCCTCCAGTATCCCCAGGGACACCCCCAGGACGTGTTTTGGAGGCAGAAGACCCCTGAGAATTTCTAGTGGTGTAACTTGAGAGAAAATCGTGCTTTCTCTAAAGTTTTCTCTTAAAAAAAAAAAAAAAAAAAAAAAGCCCAATTTTCAAGATTTTCTCAAATCCCTGATTCGAGCCGATTTCGGGGTGGATCACAAAGGAACCTTTCCCCCGTGGCACATCCCAGAGGTATCCCTGAGTGCTCAGGAGCCTCTGCAGATGTGTTTATCCCAGCCCAGCCATGCAGAGCTTCCCTCCCGCCGCCTCCTCGGATTCCTCGCACGGCGCTTTCTGCACGGCTGCCCTTCCTCATAAACCTCCGCAATAAAAAGCCTCCCTGGCATTTTTTTACCCCCTTCCTTTTATTTTTTTTTTTCCCCTCCCTCCCCGCACCAGGATTTGGGGTTTATCTCAGTGCTGGGGCTGTGCCTGCTGAGGCCTCTCAGAAGGCTCCTTCTGGCCCGCGTTCCCCTTGCTTCAAACACGTCCCCGCCTTTGAGCCTTTCAGCTGAAGGAGGAGATGAAGTCAACAAGTAAAATATGAAAATAAATAAAACTCCAGTTCAAACAAACCACTTGCCTCAGTAAATAGCTCCTGGCCCCCTTTCAGGGCTGGCCAGCAAATCATCTGGGCTATCTTGTTTTCCAACAGCTCGAAGGCCTTCAAAGCTTACCTTGTTTTGGAGCACTTAATTCAGCCCGAGGAGAAGTGATTCAGATATTGTTGTGTATCGATGATTCATGATGGCTCTGCTGCAAAATGAAAGCTAAGGAGTCTAATCAATAAAATTATTGAGTCGCTTTGAACTAGTTCCAGGTCAATTTTTCTTGGCAATTTTTGCACTTCCTGAATTATACCGACCCAAAGCATGAATAATGATCTAAAATTACACAATATACAGAAACCATCTGTTAGATAGACACGGGCAGGGTGATGTCATTGGGCTACTTCTAATCTGGAGCCTTGGATGTTGCCAGTGATGATGTCACGGGCTTGGCAACCCAAGGGTTGAGCTGGTAAAGCACGAGCAGCAATGTGATTTCCCTCCTCTGGTTTATATGGAAAGAATTGACTTGTGCTCATTATCTCCAGAAGAAATGGAAGGGCTGTGGGCTTGCATCATTTATCCTACCTGGAAGAGGGTGTGAGTGGAACCAGAATCCACTGAGAGCCAGCTCCTCAAGACGCCAGAGCCAAAATGCCTTGGATTGCCCGAGGTTCTCCCTCCCAGACCCCGTCCCGCGCTCCCAGGCTCCCAGAGCAGCTGGGTTTAACTGGGCAGCCTGCTGAGGTGGTTCACACCTGACACATGCAGCCTGGATGCTCTGCTTCAATTCCAGGGAAAGCCCCACCTGGCCTCGTTCACTGTTGAGGATCACAGCAAAATTCCAACTATTTCGGATTGCCAGGACTGGAATTCTTTCCCCATCCCCGTGACAACACAGGGAGAGCTGGAGCAAAGATATCTGCCAGGAGTTTTATCAATATCCACTGGCATTTGTCTCAAGGAAGGATTATGGACTTCCAGAGGGTGCAGAAACTTGGAATAACTTGTCCATGGAACAGCTCAGCCTCTCTTAAGGACTGAAGGGTGAAGTCTTCTGTCCCTTCCAGCTGCTGGTTGTTACCACCTTGACCTGTTGGGAATGTGTTTATTCCTTCTGTAATTGTTCTTCCTTCCTGAAGGCCAGGGATGGTGTCTCCCATCACCCACATGGGCTTGGTCAAACGACAGTGAACAAAAATTCAGTACTTTTGTCTCCTCTTTGCCATAATGAAACAGAAACCCAACTTTTTCGTGACTTCTAGAAGAGAAAATTTTCATTTTCGGAACATAAAGAGCCATTAGTGGGTGGTGTTTCACCAAGTCTCCCAAGACAGGCTTGAAGAGATCTGAGTTTCATTTAAACTTTGTATAAAATTTCACTTAATTCCTGCTTGTTTATCAGGATGTGTAATTTAATTGCTCTAAGTGACTGAAAATGTATTTCTAGTTGGATGGAAATCTGTAAACAATCTGGAATTCTTATTTTAACATCGTTTTCATTCTGCCTTCAGGGCTTTGTAAGATAATCAAATGTTAGTTTTTCTTTCCAAATGCAGTAGTCCCGTGCACATCACTTAAAAGGAAAATTCAGCCATGAAACCCCAAAGTTCAGCTTTCAAACCTGAAGCAGTCACTTCTGACTTGCAAGGACAGCTTCACATCAGCTCAGACACAATAAACTGTCCCTCAAAATGCTGATGGTGAGTGGAAAAAAAATCTGAAAGTGTTTTGGAATAGGTTGACTCAGAAATCATGGAATCATTTAGCTGGAAAAGACCTCGAACACTGAGTCAAACTGCTGAAAATTCAAATAGAAATGAATTGCACAATTCTGTGTGCAACAGCTGGAACGAGATTCTGGTAATCTCTCCCTTTTCTATTTTCTCTGTCAAAATCTTCTGCATTTCAGCCCTTTCAAGCACGAAGAAAGGCTCTCAGTTGATAAAAATGCATCATTTAACATGCAACAAATATAAATTTAATCAGGTTTATGTACAGACATTCTGTCCTCTGAGAGGGAAAATGTCAGAACATGTAAGGGATTTTCACTGTGGTTTGAAGCAGCAATTTTGGTGAGGGGGAATCCAAGCAGATCCCCCGATCCAACATTCAGGAATCTATAAAGGAGATATCTCCAAATGAGCCATTAATTACGGCTGACTCTTACAGCCAGCCTTGGTATTTCCCATTCTAAAGGTCAAGTTAAAATTAAAAAGCCCACTCTTGGACCAGAGATAAAAAAAAAACCCCAGAGCTGTGCCTTCTTCCTTGAAGGAATCGAGATTTGGGAATTCTCCGCCAGCTCAGGAGTAAATTCCCCATTTCGGAGCTCCTGCTAAAGCCCAGGAGCACCCACGCCCCGGGCTGGCCGCTGAATCAAGGCTTTTGTCGAAGTCCTGCTGATGGAAATCCCTGCTCCCACTGCCCCGCGCGCTCCCTCGCCACGGCAACAGCGCCCGCCCCGTGTTTTCCTTGGCGATCCATCAAAGGAGTCGGGAATGTGCCGGGTTTGGGCCAGGAGAGGCTGCCACGGATCCGGGGGGCTTTGCTTTGGGAAGGACCAGCCTTGGCCAGCGAGGATTTTCTCTCTTTTCCATGATATCCCAGCAGTCAGGATGGCGTTTGCCAGGAATCCTGCGAAAAATCAGTAGGGATTTTCTGGTTGATTTTTGACTTGAACAATGGAAAAATGCTTGGAAAAGAAAAAATCCTGGGTTTGTGCTTCTCGAGCTGCCCAGAGCTCACATTCCCTGATTTCCACCCAATTCCCATCTGAGGATCAGTACAGGGGATCCCACTGATAGAAATCCCATGGAGGTTCCCTTCCAAAGATCATATTCCCTGATTTCCACCCAATTCCCATCTGAGGATCAGTACAGGGGATCCCACTGATAGAAATCCCATGGAGGTTCCCTTCCAAAGATCATATTCCCTGATTTCCACCCAATTCCCATCTGAGGATCAGTACAGGGGATCCCACTGATAGAAATCCCATGGAGGTTTCCTTCCAAAGCTCACATTCCCTGATTTCCACCCAATTCCCATCTGAGGATCCGTGCACAGGATCCCACTGATAGAAATCCCAAGGAGTTTTCCCTCCTGAGCTTAAAGTTTCTGATCTCCCCCCAATTCCTGTCAAAGGGAATCTCACTGATACAGACCCCCCAAGGGCTTTGGAATAACAAACCCTGTCCAGCTCCTTTTGAATCCAAGGAAATTTTGACAAATGCAAATGTTTACAGAACAATTTTCCCTGACATTCCCACTTTTACAGGTTGCTTTGGCTTGGATGAGATGAATGGGAATGACTTCCATGACTTCCATGGAAGCAACCAAACTGTGCCGATGCTTTTGTGCTCCTTCTGCCATGGAATCAGATTGGAAAAGGACCTGGACTAGGGAGGAGGCCCAGATTTGTTTTAAAATCTGGCAAATGTGAAAGTCCTGTTTTAAGAGCAATAGAACAATAAATTCCTTGCAAAAAAATGCCATCTATTTTAGGGACACTGCCAAGTTATTTAGGCCCCAAATTCAGGTTTTCTAAAAGGAAAGGAGAAAAGCAAAATGGGGTTATTTACAAGGTAAAATTGTGACTTTTATCAAATATTTAAATTAATACCTACAACAGCTTCTTCTTCACTCACCTGTGAGTGAATAAACCTGGTTTGGTCAGTGGGGTTGCTCAGGCAGGTGAAGTTCAGGGTTTTTATATTTCAGCGCTAAATAGGAGAGAATTTCACCCCAAAAAGAGTGTTACAAATAATAATTCCAAATGTCAGGCTGATGGATACTCCTGACTGCTGGCATTGGCATCATGCTGATGTCCTGAGTCCTGGGTGTTAAAATGCTGCCCAGATGATCAGATATTGATTAATTAAAACAACCCGCTGCTCTGCAAAGCAAAGATCATTTCACTCAATTCCCCCTAACAGACACAGCACCATTATGTCCTGGATTTTCCCCTTCCTCTTTTCAAAGCACTTTTCGTGCTCTCGCTTTCTACCACCCAGAAAAATGGGCAAAAACGCTCATCTTTATTTCCCTTTCTTTTTTTTTTTTTTTTTGGAGCAGGAGGGGAGACAAATCTCCATCTCTAAATCTGCAACCCATTCGGGACTTCAAATGCTTCACTTATCTGGTATTGTAAACTCGGGGCTGTGGAGTAATACTCACCAGACAAGTCATAAATCATGAGCAGAGACAGGTGCAATAAATACCAGTGTCAGAAAGTTACAAAGTAAAATTATATTGTTTTGACAAGATGTCCAGATGCGTTGACAACGGAGCGAGTAAATGGGCTTGCTCTGAGAGGCTCTATTAGTGCAGAGGAGGCAGAGGGAGGGAAGAAAAACCCAAAAGGACCCAAGAAAAATAACCCAAAAGCTTAAAGGCTTATCAGGAAAACGATGTAACTACTGCAAAACACCTAGGAGTACATTCATTTTCTGGGAGACTCTTCCTCTTCTTTTTCCTGGCTCTTCAATTGAGGGCATCTCCAAAAAAAAAAAAACAACAAATATCCAAAGAAACCCCAAACGTTTTTGGGGTTTGATTTGCTGTTTTAAGGTAAACAGTGATTGGCAAGGAATAATTCTCTTTTTTTGCACTGCATCATGTCCACTAAAAAACTGCCTGGCCGGGTTTTCCTGTGGTTGCAGCAGGGTTTGAGCAGCTTGGATGTATTTAATGCTCCTGGTCCTGCTCACACGAGGCTTTTACACAAAAAAATGCAGGACAGGAACCCCAAATATCTCTTCCTCTCTGCTGGAGAGCTCTGACATGTGTGTAAGTATGGTTCTGAACAGACTGAAATTTTATGTTAATATGGGGCTTCTGTGATTTTCTGAATTCGGCCAGAAGGTTCAGCAATTTCCAGTTACAAATTTTGAGCAATTTGTCCAAGATCAGAGAGAGGTGAAGACAGAAAGAACAACTTTCAACACAACCAATTTCCCCAGCCACGAGCCTACCCCTAATTCCTTGTGTTTGTACACAATCCTTCAGGATTCTGGATTTTTTTTTTTTAATTCCACGTATTTAATTGAACCCCTTTGTGACGTTTCCAGCAGAATATTCTTGCTGAATTCTACTCTTGGAATTAACCTTAGGCCGTGCCTGGATTTTTTTTGGGATTTTGCTGCCTGGATTTTAAATCCTTGGGAGCAGAATTCTGTTTGGGGAAAGGATGAGCACTAAAAGTCTTCCCTGTATTGTGACACTGAGTAGAAATATTGTAGGGACACCTCACTAAATGAGATTAGAATGTGCTGTGCCACTGAACCAACAGAGCCAGAAATCTGATTTCCTCAGAAATCTGGTGCATTAAACCAAGGGAATCCTGAGATGGTTTGTGCTGGAAGGGACCATAAAACTCCTATTTTCCACGCCCAGCCATGGGCAGGGACGCCTTCTGTTATTCCAGTTTGCTCCAAGCTGTCCCTGGACCCTCAGGGATTGTTGTAGCAGCACAGTTAATCTTTGCTCCACTGCCACCCCTTCCCAATTTCCCAAATTCAGCCATTTTCCCCAACAAATGAGTGTCAGATTGTTACCATGGAAAGCCATGTGGGTATTTCTGCCCAGGTGAAACTTTCCCCATGCTTAGGAGAGAGCTGGCCGATGCCTTTGGCTCCCAGTCGAGGCTGTTCCATGGATGCTGTTGGATTTGGAGCTTTGGGCTGCCAGGCCAGGCATCAGCACCCTGTAAAAAAACCCAATATGTTTCTGTTGAAAGGAATGTGCTACCATAAATGAAGGCACTTGAAGGTCAAAGGTCACTGGGAGTAATTAGCCCAGGCCATTAAAGGAAGAATAAAAATCATGTTTTACAAGCTGATAGAAAAGAAAGTTGAAAATATGCCTTGGAGAGAAAAAAAAATAAAATAAAACCAACAAAAACGCAGCACCACATGGTGGGGTGGGTGTTGTTCATGGGCAGCAGGGACATGCTCACATGTATTTTCTTTATGAAAATCTGCTCCTGGCCCACGCTGAACACGTGTTCCGCTGAAAATTTGGGGAAAAGTCAACTCTCCTGTGCTGTGTATAATGTTTTAAAAGCTACCTTTAAATTGCTCCAGCCTTTTTATCATCACATTATCTCCTTACTCCATCTTAAAACCTGTTTGACATTGGAAAAATACACAGAGTTTGACAGCCAGGCTGAAGTGAAACCCAAAGATAGCCTTGGAAATTGCTGGCCATTTCCCAGCAGCTCTGGGGAGAGTTGTGTGAGCACAAACAACCCACAAAGCCCAGGCACCCCTGGCCCAGGAACCCCATGGATGAGTGACCCATTAAAGAGCCCCTCAGGGCTCTACCATTGCCCATTTTGTTTAAATTAAACTAAAAAACGTTCAAGGCCCTGCTGAAGTTGCTAAATTGGGTGAGAGGGGGAGAGATTTTAGCACAAGTTGGAGAAAAATTCCAGATGGAGGCGATGCTTTGGCTCCACATTGGTCAGTGGTGCTTAGGGGTTGTGCAGAAGAATTTAAACATGGAAAGCAGCATTAGTTTTTATTTAGATTTTTTCTTTTTCTCTTAGAAATTGTGGTTCTCCCGTCCCTGGAAGTGTCCCAGGCCAGGCTGGATGGGTTTGGAATAACCTGGGACAGTGGAAGGTGTCCCTGACAGGGGTTGGGATGAGTTTCAAGGTCCTTTCCAACCCAAACCTGTGGTTCTCTGATATCTCTAATTAAGGAAACCCCACTAATCACTAATTAAGGAAATTCCATGAAGAGAGCCCGTGGTTCTCTGATATCACTAATTAAAGAAACTCCAAGAGGTTTCTCAGGACATTCCCTGTGTCAGGCTTGTCAAAGATATCCAAAGCAGTTTAGTTCCGAAGGATTCCGAGCACTGGGAATAACCCTGCCTTCACCACTGACATCCTGGAAACCTCAGCAAAAAACTAAAAAACCTTTTGATTCCCCAGCTCCTGTCACGAATGACTCCGAGCTGACAGCCTCAAAATAAGTTACAGCCACAAAAATCCTTCAAGTTATCCCCAGCCACTTCAGGAACCAACTTCAAACAATTTACTTTTCACCCACTTCCTCCTCATCCCATCCCAAATCAGTGAATACCCACGAGCTCCCTGTGGCTGATGCTGGACGTGGAGAGGGGCTCCCTGCGATAACACCTCGGCTTAATCAGCTCTGAGATGGTTTCCAGCTCTTCCTGAGCCCCCACTGCTGCAGAGGAGCCCTGTCAGCAGCAATTACCACCAGGTTCTTGCAGAAGAAAAGGGACCTTTTTAAATTATTGGCCTCTCTGGTGTTCCCAGATCCTCCTTGGAAATGAAAAACGCCATTCCATGACCCACAGGGATGTGGCACTCCAGGAGCACCCATTTGAGCCTTGGCCTCGCGGCACAGAGGCCTTGGTGCACCAGGGACAGGAGGTGGGATGGCAAAATTCATCTGCTGGGCTGGGATGGAGAATAAATAACTCTGGAGCTGCTTTGCCCTCGTGTGTGCTGCCTTTTGTGCTGCTAAATGTTCAGAATGAGACTAAAAACGCAGGTTTTGGTGTTGCAGCATGTTCTGGTGGTATTTGTCTGTCTTTAGAGGTAGAGATTTGAGAGAATGCTGTTTTCAATGTTTTCTCTCTGGTTTAGAAGTGCAGATTTTGATGAAGCGCTGCTTTCAGCATTTTCTGGTGAAATCTCTCTGCCTGGGACTGTCCCAGTTTCATGCCAGGATTGGATTGCCTTCACCAGGCATTCCTCCCTGATCAGGTATTTCCAGAACTGTGCCTCCACTTTGAGCTGCTCCATCCTGCATTCCTAGTCTTGGTTTTAAATTGGCCAAACCCTTTTTATTTTGTCTCTTTTTTTCCTCACTTTTACCTCCAGTTCATTCAACGACCCCACATCCACACCTCACCTTCAGCACCCTCTTTTTCCTGGGGGTGCTCCCAAACTCCTGCAGATCCCACAAATCCCTTGGAAGCTGCATCCCCAAGCCTGCAATTCCCCACAGGACACTTAGACATTTGCTTTTAATCTGGGCCCCGAGTTTGTAATGAATTCTGTAAACATAATCACGAGGCCTTTCCTAAAGGGAAGCACTCCCAAATCCCAGCCATTTTTGCTGACACTTTTGACTCTGGGCTTGATCTTTGCCCAGGTTGCCAAATAAAAAGGGCAGAGGGCAGAGTTCAAAAGCGGCCGTTTTACCCCTCGGATTATTGAAAATCAAAACCCGGCGGAAACGCTCCGGAGGAATTGGAGGAAACTCCTGCCCCCCTGCTCCCCCAGGAAGGATGTCATTATATTGTTTTCTAAGGTTAGGTCTGTTTATAGAAATAAACACTTGAGTGAAAACAGGCATGAAATGCTAGAAAGGCAGAAATGCACGGGGGCTGCCCCAGCAGCACAAGCACGGCTCAGGGCGAGCACTTCCCGAAGTTCCAGCCCCTCTTCTCCACCAAAATCTCTTTTTATACACATAATTTATTAATTATTTACGTGGGCACTGATAGAGATACCTGTGTATGTGTCTTTGGGCATGCTTTAATATAGATTATTTTTTATTTCAGCAGATTCCTCTCTGTTACCTCAAGGCCTTGCACAATCCAACACAGCAATAAGAACAATCCCCATGCCCTCTTTGCAGACCTAATTATTCCATGCAGGTTTTAATGATCAGATATCAGTAATTAGTGCTATCAGCTCCCATTTAAGGCATCTGAAGCGAAGCTTTCCAAATTACAACTATGCCAAGGTTGTTCATAAGGACAAATTTATGCTCCCAAACCACATTTCCCTGCTTAGTTTGAGTTCCAAGCTTCTCCAAAATCACTTTTTACGGGTCTTCACCTGTGACTGGGAAGAGCTGGAAGATCCTGGAATGGATCTCATTTGTTATCTTCACATCTCCAGTTTCTTTTTTTTCACGTTTCCCCCCTCCCTCCCTCCCACGGGTCCCAGTTCCATTCACTTGCTGTTTATTGACCAATACAGAGCTTGCTTTTTGCAATTTTAAAAATTTATTTGATTTTCCAACAACTTCCTGATTTTTCCCTTTTCTCTTCCTTCCTTTCCATCTAATTCCTTTCCCTCTTTTTCCACATCTGTGATGCGCAGCCACCACTTTGGATTTCTGGCACTTCCCACCCCATTTCTGCAGCGCTCCACTCTCCTCACGCTCATGTTTTTAGCTCTGGGTGTTGTTCCCACCTCTCCTCCTGTTCATATTTAGAAGCAGGAATAAGTTGAATCATTCTAAGTGGACAATAAACCAAAAAAAAACCCAAAAAACCAAGCCCCAAACCCTGGCATTACGTAGAAACAGCAGCACGTGGGGGAGTCCATAAATCATTCTTCCTGCCACATCTGTTTTTATTTTGAAGTTTATCAGCGCGCTCGGTCGCAACGGGGATTTTGGTGGATAGGGGAAGGAGGAGGAGGGCCCCGCCGCAATATTAATCTCCCAAAGTGCCTTCCAGAACATCAGAGAGCAGGAGGGAAAGAAAGGCTTTTAGCTGCTTTCTGCTTTTCCTTCCTTAAGGCTGCAGATAAAGCTTGGCTGCCCACGGCGCGCGGGGCTGAAAAGGGCGATTCATGGATTCCCGTTATCAGCGCTCCGCTGGGACAGCGCTCGCGGGGACCCGGCGCGGGTGGCAGATAAGACAAGGCCCAAACTGATACCTGCCCAGACAAAAACGGGCTGTGCCCCCCTCTGCCTGCCCCAGGAGCGTGTGTGGGCATCCTGAGAGAGACACTGGCAGCGATAAGGCCTGGTCTGCTCCAGGAGGGAGGGGGCTCCGATATCTGGGGCAGTTCCCGGAGCTTGGAGTGACCTCGTGGCTCCCTCCCCTCTGATGCAGCTGGGCTTTGCTTGACAACTTCTTCCATCCTGCTCCGAGGCTGATAGCTCACGGCAGGTTTGGGTTTCTCTGCAGGGATTTGTGCTGGTCAGTCCAAGCACGCGTTCGTGTTCCTTCTTTTCTCGTTCTCCAGGTGCCCTGTGTTCCACAGGGGAAACATTCGTAAAGCAGGCTCGAGGGAAACATCACCGGAACGCTCTTTTCCACGTGAAATCCTTGGGGTTTGGAAGTGCATTCCAAACACTTGGGAATCGTGGTAAATTTGAGCGTCTCCTTGTAAATGCCGGAGCAATGAAGGAATAAAAAAAAGAAAGAACTTGAAATTTAAAAAAAAAAATGGCACTGAAAAGAATTTATTTTTATTTCTATCACATATTAAAATCTTTTTTCTGATTTTTCCTGGGAGGCCCTGGCCTAGGTTGTCCATTTTAGGCAACCTGACAACAAAATGTCACCTCTGAAGCTTCCCTGTGCTTTTAAAGGTTGAGTCCTTTCCAGAGTGATCTCAGTCAATATCTTTATTATCTCAATATTTCCCTTTCTTCCAGAAATACTCTTTTATTATAATTCCAGACTAAAGCTCAGTTTTGAGCCTGTTCTCCATCTCCAGTGGGTCCAATCCTAAAAGCCATTGATTTCTCCCATCATTTTGGGACGGGAGAAATCCCTCATTTCCATCTTTGGTTGGGAAGATGGGGATGTTTGGATGATTTGAATCCTCACCTGATGAGCCCAAACTGGTGTCCAGGGTTGAGATGAGCTGGGCAGCCCTCGCAATGAGGGTCTGTGAAGTGCTGGGAGTGTCATATTTAGGAATATTGGGACTTCTATTCCCCTCTGGGTGTCAAAGAAGATTAGAGGCACTGGAGTGAGCAGGGCTACCTAAAATCAGAGGCCAGACAGAATTAAGGGAACAAAAAGCAGCTCCATTTACTGAAGGGCCTTCAGGTACATTTTGGGCAGGTGAGGCCCACCCAGAATGGATGAGGGCTCACGGGTTTCACACTTTTATAAGTTTGGTCCATTTGCAGCTTGGGGGTCAATCTCCCAATTGCAGCTTCAGGTAATGAAGTCATTTAGCCCCAGTTTGCTGCCCCCAGCTCCCTTTTGTTTCCATCTCTCAGGGCCTGAGTGAGGTGTCCTTGGCTGCCAGGCCTGGAGAGGAATTGTTGTGTCTGCCCAGAATGGGGAAGCAGCAGCTCACACTCTGTGTGGGGCTTGGGGTTCTGCACTGAGGCACTGCAGGGTTACAAACAGATGGAAAACACAAAAACTGAAACCCCTGAGGCATCAAGAGACGTGAGTGGGGAAAGGGCTCCGAGGCCTGGTGTGAGTTACCAGCAGGGATTTTGGAAACACGGATATCACCTCCTTCAGATGGTGCCATGGGCTGGGATCACAGCCCAGATCTGTGAGGGAGGGGAAATATTTGCCTTGAAAGGGACTCGCTGATGCCAGCCAGCCAGGAGAGGGGCAATGGTGTGGTTCAGGTGGAGCTGGAGGAGGAAATTTGGGCAGGAGCTGCCCCTTCTCCTCCTCCAGCCCCAACCCCAGCCTGAACAGAGCCACTCATGCACAGAACATCGTTCTTGGCTTGCTTTTGGTTGGAATTTGTTTGGGTGTTGGGTTTTATGGGCCCTTTTCCCTCCAGTTCTGTGTTCAGTGCCTCCAGTGGGATTGGAAGGAGGCTGGAAAGGGATTTTCACCAGGCCTGGAGGGATAGAACACAGGGCATGGCTTCCCACTGACAGGGGACAGGTATAGATGGGATATTGGAGAAAAATTCTTCCCTGAGAGGGAGGGAAGGGGCTGGGCTGGAATTCCCAGAGCAGCTGGGGCTGCCCACGGATCCCTGGAAGTGTCCAAGGCCAGGCTGGAGCAGCCTGGGACAGTGGAAGATGTCCCTGCCATGGCAGGGCTGGCACTGGATGATCTTTCTGGTCCTTCCCAACCCAGATCATTCCAGAATTCCATTAAATTCTTCTCAGAAAGATCTCCCTCTGAAGTGGCAGCAAATATGGCCCATCCCACCCTTTCCTCCTCCTCTGGACCATGCCACTGCCTCCAGAATTCCCTGGAAAGGGTCTTGATGAGGGCAGGAGCTCCCACAGCTTGGAGACCCCTGAACCCACAGCACCTGATTTTGAGGGTGCCCAATTTTCCTTATTTTCAATCTTTTTATGACCAGTAAATCCCATGGGACCTGCTGGGAATTCTCCCTTGCTGCTTTGGACCACACAACTCCTCACCTTCCTGATGCTGGAAATTCCCAGGATTTACCTTGCAACTTTCTTCTGGTTTGGATTCACGCTCTGAAATGGGAATTTGGGATGATCAGGGAGGGGAAAATCAGGCAAAAAAGCCAATTTTCATCTGTCAGCTTATTGTCACAAGGATTTTCCTGCTTGGAGGGCTCTTCCCTGCAAAGCTGATTCCGAGTTTTTTGGTCTGTAAATCAACCTGTGTGCAAAGACAACCAAAGCTGCAATAAAATCGAGTTCAAGTAGGATCTAGAATATTTTATTTTGCTTCAGATCTATGACTAAATGAATAGAAATTAAGCCTGAAAATTTTTATTTAAAAAAAATCAACACCAAAGCAGGTCCGACACAGAGCTGGAATTCCTCTAAAGGCATCAGAACTGTGGCTGTTCTCCCCCAATTAATTCCTCCAACATCCATGTGCTCTCCTTCTCCTTTCCAGCTGCCTTTTGTGCAGCAAATCCCTGCAATCCCCTTCCCAAAGTGCTGTTTACACAGCCCATGTTGACTTAGCACTTGAATTGCTCGTCTCATTTCCCTGATTCATGGGCCAGGAGGATGCTGCACTCTTGATTTGTAGCCCAATTGATATTTTGCTTGCCCTGGGGCTACCACCACTGCTGGGGCCTGTTTTCCATGGAGTGATTAGTCCTGACAGCTGCAGCACACAATTACCTTGCCAGGCTCCCCTGAAATGCTTGGGCTGGACCAGTCCTTCCCCAAGGAAATCCTGGGATGTGGGGCTGGAAAGCTGAGTCCCAAAAGATGGACTGGGAGATGTGGGCAACGAGCAGGAAATGAAAGTTAAACCAGGCAGAGATCTGCTTTACTCAAACTTTGTGCACTAATTCTATTTATTATTAATTTGTTTCTGTTTATTCTTCATTTATTTCTCTTTATTATCAATTTATTTCTCTTCATTATCAATTTATTTCTCTTTATTATTAATTTTTTTTCTGAATTCGAACTCAATAACCAAAATCCATTCCCCAAAATTATTCCCTTCTGTTGTATCAGTACAAAATTCCTTCTGCATTTGTTTACAATCACCAACTCTTGTTTCTTCCCATTAATTCTGTAATTTTCAGAGGAGTTCCATCATTTAAATTTCCTCCTGTCAATCAGACTTTTCTTTCAGCTGCTTTAAATAATCAGCTGCCTCCAGCTCCCAAACTCTGTGGTTTGGTTGGTTGGGGCTGGGGTTTTTTTTATAGATAACATTAACAAAGCTCTCCTGAGGAGCTGTTTACTGGAAACAGAGCAAATATCATGTTCCTTAAACAGACTACAAATGGCTAAAATAAAAATAAACAGAATTTCCTAGGACAGGATGCTGGAGAGGGGATTGATTCCTTAATGAAAACATCCCAACAGGTTCCTTCTTGCATATCGAGAAGTTGTTTTTAAAGGAGCAAATGGTGTTCAAAATCTGAGCTGTCTGCAGAAGTTAATAACCACCCACTGCTCATTTAGGAAAATCACAAGCTCCGTGGATTTTTAGAATTCCCAAGCATTCTCAAGAGAGAATAAAAGCAACTCTTGATGGGATAAAGCCCATTTCTCTAGGAGGGGGCTGCTGGTTTTACCTGTGCTAGGGCGTGATGGAGAAGCAGGTCAGGATACGCACATCTGGAGCAGGGAGTCTCCAGGTCCCCAAAACTGATACGTGGCACAAACTGGAATTCCCAGACCCTCACAAATTCCCCACTTCAATGCACACCCCTAAAATTTACTTCAGGCAAAACACTGGGCCAAAGGAAAGGTTTGGCCCCCATAATCCACTGAAGCTTCAGGGCATGCAAGTGACAATATAGACAGGCAGAATATATATTTCTGTTCTCTTTTGTGCAGCTAAATCCATAAAGATCCATCCTTTAACCCCCATTTTTCCCACACAGGCTGGCAAGAGCTTTTGGAGCAGCACTAGGAGGAGAGGGAGCTTTACTGGGGGGGGGCTAGAGGCAAATCTCTTAATTAACTGTTACCAAAACCCCTGAGCCATATGGCCACCAGAAAAAGGGGATTTTAATGCACTGCTCCATTTTATGTCATCAGTTGCAAGCCGTGGATTCACTCTCACCCCCAGGAACTCACGACTGCACAGAAGAGAAATCCTGAAGTGAAAACACGGCCCATCTGTTGGCGATAGGGGCGAGCCGCGTCCTCTCCCCATACATTTCTACATTTCCTGCATTGCATATGATTTCAAATATTTGCTCTTGGAACTGCAAGGTGTCCTACTGTCATAACAGTCAAGTTATTCATTAAGCTGTCAGCACCTCGGCGCATTGCTCCCACGCGGGGTCCAGCTCCGATTTTTCCATTCCCCCTCGGAGCACCCCCTCACTCATCGCCGCGCGCGGTTCCCCCTCAGAACGGGTGCAACTGAGATCCTCACGTCAACAGATGTAAACCAAAGCCCAACCTCTTCCACCGCCACGCTCCCAGCCCCCCGGCTTCCCAGGGCACTAATGGATTTGGAGGGCCAGCTCGGATTTGCCAGGGTTTTGTTCCTATCGATGTGATGCAGTTCTTGGCACGCACTTCTGAGCCCGGGGCCGTGAAGTCTTAAAAGCTGAGAAGTCGAGCAAAACAAGGATCAACCAAAAGCAACCCCGTGATTGATTCCCAGCGCCGGTGTTTGGGAGTGAGGCTGAGCAGATGGTTTACAACAGCAAAGCCAAGGCACCCAAACTCACGGAGCTTTGCCTAAAATTGGGCTTTTGTGCTGAGCCTGACCCGCGGGCTGCCCACCTTCGGCACAGGGGGAGTTTGTGTTTGTTGCCACTCCAGTGGGATAAATAAAATAGGTGTGCTGGAGGCTGCTGAGGGTGACTTCATGCGGCTTCGTTTCTGAATTCAGCTCTTTTTGTGCCTTTTTCAGGAGCCTGAAGTGGAAAGCTGCCTTGTCACTAAGACTAACATCATACCTGGCTTTTTTTTTGCAATTTGGGGTGATTAGGGATGACTGAACTCAGAGGAGATGGCAGCTGATAGACGATGCATTTCTCTGCTTTAATCTTGGCTTAGGCAGAAAGTTCAAATCCACAGAATCTGACTGATCTTCAGACCCATCATATCATCCTGCCAGTGCCCTGAGGGCAGGGATGTCGCTGCTCATGGGAAAGGACAACCCAGGTGTCCCCAGAGAGCAGAAGAGGGAAGGGGCTGGACTGTTCACCCTGGATAAGGGCAAAAATGCTGCAGCCAAAAGCTCTGTCTGTAGTGAGACTCTCCCAAAAGCCCTGTCTGGAGTCAGACTCTGCCCTAGCTGGGCTGTTTGAACCATTTTCTCTCTTCTCCTGCATTTTTGCCTGGTTTTTCCCCCAGTTTTTGCCTATTTCCCACTGCTGGGTTCAGATTGATGAGGCACAGATGGATGGACAATCCACAGACACCCAAATAATGCTACAGTTTGATGGTCATTGCTCTGGGGTTTAACTCTGGCCTGCCTTGCTACACTGGACCAGCTGGCCATTCCAGTTCCCTTCCCACTGCAGCATTTTATTCCAGAATTCAGAATTAGGATCAGTTCTGTGCTCTATTCGCATCCAGCCACAGCAAATGGGCACATCCTGAGGGACACAGCTGCAAGCAGGGGCTGCTTTGCCATGGCCAGGGTGGCTCTCAAGACATCAACTGCCCTTGCAGCCCCTGTCCCTTCCCTTCCCTTCCCTTCCCTTCCCTTCCCTTCCCTTATCCCAGCCCATATCCCATCCCGTTATCCCATCCCGTTATCCCATCCCATATCCCATCCCGTTATCCCATCCCATATCCCATCCCATATCCCATCCCATATCCCATTATCCCATCCCATATCCCATTATCCCATCCCATATCCCATCCCATATCCCATCCCATATCCCATCCCATATCCCATTATCCCATCCCATATCCCATTATCCCATTATCCCGTCCCTGCCGCGTTCCCAGCCGTTCCCGGCAGGTGGCAGCGTGGGGCCGTGCCCGCCGTTCCCTTTTTTTTTTTTTTTTTTTTGCATAAATAACAACTTTTCGCTCAATTTCGGGTGATTTCCATCGATTTGAGGGAAGCAGGCTCCGGGCAGCCGGGAGCGGTGTCCTTGGGGAAGGGGAGAGGGGTAGGGGGGCATTGCCCTGCCCCAAACCGCTCTGTAGCCAAGGGTCTCCTCTGTCGCTGATTTTGTGCCTTGAGGAAAGGCTGTGCTTGTGTTTCATCGCTGTGACCGAGGTCCCTGAGGGACAGGGAAAGGTCTGGTACCGGCGGAGGTGACACAGCTCCTGTGGCAGCAGCCACGCCCTCATCAGGGATAATAGGGATGAGTCCTGAGCATCTTCCCCCAAACTCACCCCTTCAAGGGCAGACAGCTCCTCTGGAACAGCTGCACTGGCAGTTCCCATATTCCACTGGGAATTCTGTCCGTCCCACGTGTCCTGTGCTGAACACACCACAGGGCTTTTGGAATGAGATGACCTTTAAGGTCCCTTCCAACCCAAACCATTCCACAATTCCATGAATTTAAGCTCCTGTCCCTGGGAAGAGCAGCAGAATCCTTCCCTGAGGCCTGTACCTGTCTCTCAGGAGGGAATGGATGTGCTGTCCATGGAGGAGGAGGAGGAGGAGGAGGGTGTGGAAGGCTCTACAGGGACCTGTCTGCACCTGGGGCAGTTTCACTCTCAGCACCCATTCCTGGAGAAACAAACCCTCTCCCGCAGCACCAATCTGCTTTAAGCCAGGTATAAATAAGTTCAGGGTGTTACATCTTTCGCCAAAGCCAGGCAGATTTCTTTTTTTTTTTCTTCCCCTCAATGTTCTCTCCGGGCCTGTTTTTATTTCTTTCATCACCATCAAACGCCGGCTCCCGCCGCTCTCGGCGCTGCCGTGGGCTCAGCCCTGCGCAGGTTGGAGTGAGCCGGGCTTGTTTGCTCTGACAGGAACTCTCAGCTGGCTCGTTAGAGCCTTCAGCAGGTGGGGCAGCCCCGAGCAGTCCATCCATCTAAATACAGACGTTATTAGGGCTGACCTTGCTTTGCAGCCCCCCTCCCCGACCTTCTGCGGGCTTTAATAAATGGATCCGAGCGTTGCAGAGAGCAGCCCCACGCTGGGCTGCCAGATAAGAGCAATGTCATGTCAAACATTCCATGGGAGCCTGGCAAGTGGCTCTGGGTGGAAGCAAATCCTGGGAAAAACCAGCTGATCTATTAATCCTGGCTGTGTGCTCATAACAGAGCAGTTCTGGGGAGAATCAGGTTTCAATAATCATTTTCTAATTTTAGCTTCACCAGAATGTTCTGCTCGGTTCTGTGCCACTGGGCTGGGTTTGTGGTGTGCATGGACATGATCGTTGTCCTCACCCATTAAAGAGAGGAAAGATCAGATCTGGTGACAGTGGCTTTGTTTTCCCTGCACAAAATTAATCCCCAGAGTAGGAAAGAGTCAGCAGCTCTCCGGAAATAAAGAACAATCTTTTTCGTAACTCACATCTCCCTTTTCCTTCGGGGTGGTTGAAACCTCTCTGATGTTTGGGAATGTTGAAATGGATGTGAAGCGAGGGGAGGTCTCCCAGCCTGTGCAGAGGTTGTTTTACAGCTCAGTCTGTTCTGCTCCTGAGCACCAAGGCAATAAATGCACCAAGCTGAAACAGGAGGGACTCCACTATCCAGGGGGAAAAAATGTTCTCTGTTCTTCCTGAAATTTTCAAGTTCATTTCATTTTTAAGCATCGAGACAAAAAAAATGGCTTTATCACTCTGATTGGATCCTAGTAAGGTCCCTTCTGAGAGTTTTTGGAGAAAGGTTCTAAGCAACAATATTGGCTCAGGCCATCAGATATTCTTAGGTCATTAGGACTGATTAAGGCAAGAGCAAAGAATTTTATTTTCTTCTCTGTCACTGGAATCAGCAGCAGAGCCTTCTCTCCATAAAGAAACCTTCTCAGATTAAATTAAAAACGTTGTCCCGCTGAGTTCTGCTCCAAGCCCATTGTTCTGACGTGATTGTTCAGGGGTGACTCACCAAGAACTGGAAGTCACCAGGAACAATCTCCCAGCCAGAGCTGGAAAATCTCCGCGATAGCTCTGAGACGCTTCGGGAGAACGCGGTCCCGTTTCTTGGAAGTGTCTGATTGCACAAATCCGTGGTGGGATTAGTAAGAGGTGGTGCCTTAGCCTGGATTTGTTCTGTCTGAGCCACGGTGATGCTCAGAGCAGTGGTTGGGGGTGAGGCTGGCAGGGAATGAATTGTGTGGGGGGGAATTTTAATTGCCCATCTCAGCCACAAAACGAGGCAGCCAGACAAATTCGGGGCTCATTATCTGCTCCGGCACAAACCTGCCCTTTCACCATCCCACCACGGCTCACAAGTCGGGCTGTGTTGGTCACATTCAAAAGGAGGGGTTTTCCTGCATTTTTTGGTCATTTTTGTTGCTTCTTCTCCCTTGGAGGGCAAAGCCAAGAACCTCCCAACCTGAGATTCCTCCTCCGAGCACAGCAAGAAATATTAAACAGCTGCAAGCGGCCGCCAAACAGAGGGGGTTTCTTATCAGTCCACGAGTGAAATCACAAGGTTTTCCACGGTTTGCTTTCCTTCCCAGTCCTTTATCTGAGCTCCACACGTGGTAAAAGTGAAGCAGCACCGTAAATTCCAGGAGCAGCAGCAGGGCTGAGCCAGCAGCTCTCAGCTCTGTTGCTCTTTGCCTTTCAACAGCTCCATTCCTGCGCTGGGCTGCAGTCACACAGACACAGGCCAGGTTCAGATTTAGGAAAACAGCAGGAAAAGCTGGTGTCAGAGCCTCAGACAGGGTCCTGTTGTCTGCAGGGAGAGCGGAGCACCCATCCCTCCACCTGTGGGGGTGGATAACCCACCCTGCCCCACAAAAGGAGCCCTTGTGGTCTCCAGGAGCAGACCTCGATTTCCTGCAGGCTGCGTGTAAATCCAGCCCTGCAGAGGTGGATGGAGCAGGGGACAGACAGGGGCAGCACACAAACAGCCCCACTGCAGGCAGCGTTATCCCGCAAAGGGAAGGGTTCCTTCTGGAACTCCCAGCAGAAAGGAGAGGAGCTGGGTGAAAATGGTCTGATCAAAGTTACTTTGCTGAAAAAACGTGAAGCTTGGGGATTTTTCTTGATTATGTGCTCCCCTCGATTTTGATCAGTTAATCATCGGGCTGCTAGGTATCTGTGTACACTGGGAATACTCAGAAAATTGAGGTTTGATATTTGGCAGTTGCACACTTTGACGTAACCCGTGCTTCCCAATGCTTCTCGGAATTCTCTTCAAAATACAGCTGAGCAAGCCCGAAATGCTGAGCACTGTTCTATCCCCAAGAAGGAGCCTTTGCTGTATTGATTTGCATTCAAATGTTTCGGTAATGGGCCCGTGCAGAAGGTCTGTGCTTGGCTTGGCAGAGAAAGGAAAATCCGGTTACTTATGGCTCTGCTGAGCAGTGCTAATTGCAGCCTGTGCTGGTGGGGTGTGCACATGTGAGTCATGTATGGATCACCCCTTTTCCTTTGGAAGAAGCACAGGAGGAATTTTAACTGCAGGGATGAACAGAAAGGACCTGGAGTTAATGGTTCACCGAGGAATAAATAGTTCCTCTTCTTGACACTCGCCCTCCCAGCGCCAGACCTCAGCTGGGCTAAACCAGTAAATCATTAACTTTAATAGGGATTTGCCAGTTTACACCTCGGCAGGATCTGGCTCCCATATTTCAACAACAATTCTGCTCAGACACAGGCAGCCCATCAGGCACGGGGGCCTGGCCACGGGGCAGCACGGCCACACAGCTGCTGCCCCACTTGGGACACTGCAAACACACAGCTCAGGCAGCCCAAATGCAACTTTCCAATCATATATCAGCCCCTCGGAGAAGCAGACTGTTGTGCCCACAGAGCTACTGTATTTTTGTAATGAATCAGACAGGAATAGTGCTTAAACTGCTTACCACTGCTTTAATTTACAGCCTGTGGTAATATAGTGACAGTAATGTTGTCATCGTTTGCTCTCTTCCTCTGTGGCATCAAGCCCAGGCTCCACATTCTCATTTTTGGGATGGTTTCAAGCTCAGTTTTACCCCCACCCACTCAGCTCCCCCTCCCCTCCCAGCGAAACGAGATGTTCTTTAAAATTAAATAAATAAAGGAGGCCTCGCCTGGTAGCTCCGGGATCTGCTGGGTTTTCTCTTCTGCCTTTCATGTGCTCCTCACCCAGGGAACAGAATGAAAACGCATTTTCTCTGGTAGGAACTGGCATGTTCGAGATGGTGTCAGAATTCAGGAACATGACAAGCAAAATACAGCTGGACTGGAGGCCTCCACCACACATGGAGGAGGAAATATTGCATTCCCATGTTGTTTGCACGCATGCGAGCGAGCAGCCACATTACAAACCCTGAAAAACATTGTGAGAACACTTGACATTTCCCAGATGGGCGGCTTGGTTGAGACTGCCCCATCTGCCTCACCTTTCTCCCAGGGAGTTTAACCCCTTGGAGCTCCTGCAGGGAAGCTCCAGCTCCTTTCCGCAGCCCTGGAAGCCCCATGGGCTGGGCAGGGTTGTTGGAGGGCAGGTGATGCCCAGGTCGTGGTGGGAAATGTGGCCAGGGATGTGCTGGAGGTTCTCAGGCCTCATTTTATGGAGAGCCAAGCCCTGCACAAGCCTCACTCGGGACTGGTTTGGGACCAAAATCAGCAGCTGCTCCTCAGCTCCGTCGTTTTTAATCCTAACATCATGGCCTTGCTGGTTTTAAACTCTTCTCTGAGACCTCTCAAGCTTAAACTCAACGTGTTTCCAGCAATTCCATGAAAATCTGTGAGCTCACTTTACCTGCAGAACAGAGCAGTTGGGGAGCAAACCCAGCTGGATTTTTTGGGGCATTTCAGGTGCAAATCTGGTTGGGGTGTGGCCAGTGTGGGTGCTGGAGGTTTCATCCTTGGCAGAGCTGTTACAGCCCGGAAAGGTGTCATTCATAATTATCTACTTGCTGATTATTCCTTGATTTTGTCATAATCCTTCCTTAATTACCACATCTTGTAGGCCTGCTGGCAGTTTCTTAAGTTGGATAATTTTTTTAAGGCAGACAATTTCAAGGCAGACAATATTAAGGCGGGCAATTTTTTAAGACTGACAATTTTTAAAGACTGACAGTTTTTAAACACTGAGTTTTTTTAAGACCGACAATTTTCAAAAGATTGGCAGTTTTTAAAGACTGACAGGTTTTTTTTTTTTTAAGATAGGCAAAATTTTGTTCACTCTTAACTGGCTGAAAAAACAGCCTTTATTTCTCAGTGCCAGGCTGGTTTTTATTCAGCAGGTCACCGAACCGAAGCGCACAAAAGCAAGTCCCTTTAAAATCAGAGCCAAGCGCTTTCTCAGGCGTCTCCCACTGTTCAACAACTGAACAATGTCTGCCCCAGAGGCTCAGATGCCAAGGCCTACCCTGATATAAAGCTAATCCACCGTCCAAAACCCCACTGGATGCAAATCAGAGATTTCACTATGTCCACCCTCTTTTTCTTCCTTTCTTGCTTCCCTCTTGATCTCTTCTCTTTCGCTCCCTGCAACTCCTTTATCAAAAATAACTTGGGGAAGGAAAAATAAACACTGGAAGACACTCAGCCATGTGTGCAAGCCAGGCCTCTTCCCCCTGCCCTGCTCCTGCAGCCTGAAAGGAGCTGGAGCTGCAGTTCTGGAGGCAGCCTGTGAAACCTCAGCCAGTTCTGCTCACAGCTGGCCCTGCCTGGCTGATCCCAGACAAAAGACTTCCGTCTTTATCTGGCTCTTATTGAGACATCTCATTGAGCTGGAGATAAAAGGGAAGGAGATGTGCTTTGAAATCGAACCATTAGGGCGGCACAGACACCAGCATGCAAATGCCACACGCAAATGGGTTCAAGATGAAGCTGGAGGAGAGGATGGGATCGGATGCAGGTGCCAAGAGGGCTTTGCCTGCACGGGGAGCCAGCGAAGCCCTGGTGGGACCTCGGGGGAGATGGGCGCTGTGTTTGTGAAGGGAAGGAGGTGGGAGCTGGATGTGGAAGCGAACCTGGAAATAAATGACAATGGGGTGGATTGTTCCTGAGGAGCCCCTCGGGTTATTCCCCAAAATGACTCCACCAAGCCATGGAGAATTCCGTTTTCCAATTTCCTTCTGATCTCCCACCTTGGGAATTCTTACGGGGCTTCCATGTGCTGTGGCTGCCACGGAATCACGGAACCACTGCTAGGGCTGGCAGGGACCCGTGGAGGTGACCCAGTCCAAGCCTCCCCTGCGTGTCCTGGGCAGTGCTGGACGTGGCCAGAGCTGGATCGCTGTGGGGAGGGATTGTGCCACACCTGAGGCTCTGAGATTGCTCCTGGAAGTGTTTGGTACCCCCAGCAAAAAGCAAGATTGTTTTTGTCCCTCTCTAGAACAGGGCAGCACTACCAAACCCTCAGAGATCTCTGGTGAATCCAGCCTCACTGCATTTTTGTGTTTGCTAGTTTGAAAGGCTGTGCCATGTCTCCCAGCAGAGGAGGATCAGGAGAGGCTTTGTCGAGGCTGCTGGAGGCAGGGAGGCTCTGAGGTTGGCCAAGTCCTCCCAGGGGCACCTGGAGTGTCCCAGGTGGCATCGCCGACCTTTGGGATTTGCAATTACCTGCAGAGACTAAGCCAGGCTTAGCAAAGACCTTGGGGCCGCCCAGAAACCTCTGCCTGTGGGCAGAGCTGGTGAATAACCCTCGAGAGGCATTTTATTCTGATTTTATTCACCGCTTACGTCCCTCAGGCCGGACACACCTCGCTGGGCTTTTCAGGGAAGAATGGAGCGTTTGAGCTCTGCCTTGGGAGGAACCTTCCCCTGCCTGGTCTCTTTCCACCCACCGAGAAACGACCACTTAATAACGTGCAAATCTCTGGTTAAAGAATTACCGAGATTAGCCTGAAGCCTGACACTCATCCCGCAGGAGGGAGCTCACCGAGATGCTGTTGACAAAGGGAAACTTTGTTAAAGCGTGTTTTAGTTCAGCTCTGCTATTGCAAGGATCCCTAAGCTGCTTTGTTTTATGAGATTTAGGGCAGAGGATTTTCTTCAAGCAAAGGGCAAAGGATTTTCTTAAAAAAGCATATTGCCCCTAGAAGGGTGCAGAGTCTCGTGGGATCTGGGGATTAGGTGTTCATTTCCTATACAAAAGCTCCATAATTGTCCAAAGGATGCCTGGATCTGAACCAGCTCCAAGTGAAACATCAAGTGCAGTGTCTGAAAAAGGGATAAAAAAAGAGTAGTTTTAGTTTGTGGTACCTGCACTGAGAGTTCTGTACCTGTGAGCAATGAAAGCTTTCTCTCCATGGATGTTGTTTGTAAAAGCTCTGTGGGATCTGAGGAGAAGGCAGAGCAGTGAGCAGAGGAAGCTGCGCAGGCAAACTCTGGTCTGGTGGATCTGAGCCTGCAAGAAAAGTTCTTCTGGAAGCTCCTGCTGGACACGTGTCCTGTCCCAGACCTCTCCTGGTCTTTTGTGATTCCCAGGATTAATCCCACAGGCCAGTGCAGAGCCAGGCTGGCTGGGAGCCCGTCAGAAGCAGCACTGCTGAGGATGGATGTTTCTGCAGCAGGAACTCTCAGAAGGCACCACGAGAAGTTGCCCTTTCACGCTGAACCCACAAAAAACACAATCAAGGCGTCAAATATTCTCTGCCATTTCTGGCTGGTGCCATCCAAGGTTGTTCATCCCTCCACAGGAAGCTTTTTCTGCAGCGATATTTGATCGGTGATATTTGGTATTCGATAGATTTCCCTCCCAGCAGCGCCCTGATTCACGGGCAGCAGATGTTTCATGGAATCACATCTCCCTTATCTCAGTTTGGGATCAGGTTCCCTCATCCTCTCCATTTATGCCTTGGAATTCTTTCTCTTTTATTGACTAAAACTCTCCATGGGGATCCCAACCCTGCAGACGCTTCCCCAAAATCCTCTCCCTCTGATCTGATTTTTCTGTTGCTTCTCCTCCAGGTGAGCCACTTGTTGCCCCTAAATATTTATTTTGTTCCAAAAGTGAAAATATTTCAGGCTGAACACTTCAGGTGCTCAAAATTCTGACAATTTCACTGAAAAAAACACCCCTCATCCTTCAAGTGCTCATTAAAATCAACTGATTTCAGAATATCTTTCTTCTCAATATTTTCCTGTTTTCGCACAATAAAATATTTGCACTTTGTTCATCTTGCCTGTATCAGGTCTTAATCAGTGATTAGTGCTGCTGAAATGGAATATAATAACAATCCTTGTTATTATAGATGTGATAATATATTATTTAAATTACAGTGTTGATGTATTGATTATCCTCACTGCCTCTCCACAATTAAAATGTGCAATTTTTCCTCCTCTTGACTTTCTAGCAATTTTCCCAGTTTTGTCTGGGATGCCCTCTGGACACCCCGGAGTTTTTGCAGCAGTTCTTGTCTGAAGGGAGATGTCAGTTCTTTATCAGCTGTGTGTGCACAGGGAGAAATGTGCAATTCTCCCCTGTCCCTTTGCCATTTCACCCCAAAAAAAACCCCAACAAATATCCACACTTTAAACATTGCAACAGTTGTGCTTTCACACCCACACAGCCACAACAACCCACAGCTCCACACAAACCCCTCACCAGGAAAGTTTAGACTTTGAAAATGACTTTTTTTTTCTCTATTTTTTTTCTAACCTCTGTCTCTTTTTATTTTTATTATTTTTTTTTCCCCCTCCTAAACCTTTCACGGGGATTGCCTCTTTGTAAAGTGTATAGTCTGAGCTTGGTTTTGGGTGGCTACTCCCTCTATCCCAGGGATTCTCGTGACCATATGGAGCCTCTGTGCTTGACTGCACTTCACACAAACCCTGCCCAGCGGGGTGTGGGCTGGGATATGGGGTGTTTGTTGCTGCTGCTTGGTTTTGTACAAGGATTGCTCTGCACAGGAGTTTTTTAGGGTATCCTGTGGGTTTTATAATCTTACCCCACACCAAGTCATATTGCTCTATAAGGTGAGACTAGAGGACTCCACACAGAATATTCAATTCTCAGGTTATGCGTTCCAGAAGAGCAAAAAAATTTGCAAAAAGGGATTTTTTTGCAGACATTTCTCTGTAAGGTGAGCAGTTCTCTCCTGACTTGCAGCACCTCAGGTATTTCCTTGTTCAACAACAGCGATTTTTGATAAAATTAAGGCTGAAAATTAATGGGCCTGGTTTTCCTCTTCTTGCTGGTGTTACCAAACTTCTGTGAGCCGAAATTGCTGTCTGTGAAACCTGAATTGGAGCCAGCCATGATGCTTTGAGCTGGGGTTTTTAAATAACATAAAAATAAGGCCATGGGTTTTGAAATAAAATAAAGCAGGCTTCTCTGTTATTGATATTGAAGGGGCTTGGTGCAGGTGATCAAGAAGATGATAAAAAGCTTGCTCTACAAATCACCTTTGAAATACCCAGTGCACAGAGGCACCCTGGAAAATGAACCACGGGGACAATCCTGGGAAACAAAGGGGCTGGCTCCCAGCAATTCTGCCTTTAATTACTCTGAACCCACTGATTAAGGCCAGGAGCTCTCCCCTTAATCCTGACTTGCTCCTGTTGACCCTGCTGGGGTTTGAGGCTCTGTCCCCGTTCTCCCGGGAATGCCGGGCAGCTCCTTCCCGGGGCCGCTCCGTGTCCCTGGGAGCATCCTCGAGGCAGCCCTGCCTTAATTGAGTTGCTGACATTCCCTGCTCCGTCCCTGTCTGCTGCCTCGCCAGAGAACAAAGGAACAGCCCCTTCCCATTAAGGGCGGTAATAACTTAATTAAAACCAAGTTGGCCGCGCCGCGGGATCCAGTTTGTCATCAAGGGGCCTTCCCTGCCTTCCCCCCCTCCCAGTTTTTGATAATCTATGCCAGATATTTAATCACTGGATACCCCAGTATAAAGCTCCCAGCCTCCATAACCAGCAGAAAGCTTGTCAAAATAAATTTTAACTTCTGACCGTGGTGGAAGCCCAACTAGGAGGTATTAACAGAATCTGAGCTGTCAATCAGGGCTTGGGCTCACCGTTTATATTATTAATTCCAACTCTGGTGGCATGGGCTTGGGATAACAACCATCCTAAGCTGCCTTGGTCCAAAAAACACAAACCAAGGGTGGAATATATTTCGTGCCGAGGTGACGTTACTGAGTGTCCAGAGGAACTTTTTTTTGTCTTTGAAAGGTGATGTTTTATTAGATTATTCTCATTGCCAAAAGACACAGCTACTGTCTGGCTTCGTTTGCTGAGGGGTTTTTTTCTTAACGTAAAGATTCATTCTCCACGCATCCAATAAGGAAAAAAAAAAAGCTGAGAAATCGTTTGTTTGTTTGTTTGTTTCTGGGAATTTAATTAATGCAAGGCGTTAGAATGGAGACTGAACTTTCTGTGGTGGGTTATGAAGTGAAAGTGGCCTCGCAAATTGAAATCCAGCTCGGAGCCCATGGGCTGGAGGTATTGTTACAGTGCAAAGCAGCGGGGAGGATTCCAGGGGAAAGGGGAGAACAATAACACGCCCAGGACCTCCAGGAGATGGTGGCCTTGATGAAAGGAGACAATGCCATGTTGTTGCATAACCTGAATTCCAGTTTCTCTTGGAGAGGAGCACGGGTGATGCAGAGCTCTGGTGCCTTTTCCCTGCTCGTTTGCTTTTGCTCTGTTCGTTTCTGAGCCCATCGGAATGAAAAAGGTGCCGTGGGCTCTTTGGAACTGGCCTTTAGCTGGGTTTCTCTCTCCCTTATTAAACTCTTGATGGTGGAATCAGTTTCAAGGACATCAAACACACAAAAGGTGAGATTTGAGGGGATGTTTGCAGTCAGATGAACATTGGTGGTACAGGTTCCACTGAGCCTTATCACGGTTTGTGTTCTTGCCCAGTGTGGTTCTGTTGTGGCTCAGACTGGGGTGACAGGAAGGGACTGTTGGCACTGAGGTGATCCCGAAGGGTGCAGGACTTTGGAATTCATTTAATTCCCAGGTTTTCTTCACCACTGTGAACAAAACCAGGCTGAATTTGCCTGGAGAGGATCCAGAATTCCCATCTTCCTCACCCCGAGGGTGAAGCCCTGAGGTTGTGGCAGATGCACAAACCTGGGGCAGTCAGGCAGAGCTGTGGGTGAAATCCATTTTTCCCCTCCTGTGTGGGAGGTTTTGCCTCTTTGCCCTCAATAAAAAAAAAGGAATGAGGAGCAAGAAGCTCCATGAGAAAATTCCTGAGTCCTTTTCCACACCAGCTCCAGGACATGTGACAGATCTGAGTGTCCTCAGCTCCAGGACATTTCATGGCAGCAATTTCTTCTTGCATGCCCAGAACTCTCAGGCATTGTTTTCTGTATTTTTCTGTGGGAATCACTTCCCCACTNGAATCACTTCCCCACTGATTTCCCCCCTTTTTTTTTTTTTTTTTGCTCACCCAGTATTCCCAGTGGGAAGCATTTGGGTTCTTTTTGCTGGATAAAAATGCTTCCATTTGAGGAAGGCAGGAGGGTGAAATACACAACCAAAGATCCTGAAAATACTAATTACAAGTTAATGAAAAAACCCCAATTATTGTCCAGGACATTATGGATCTGGTTGGTGTCCAGCCAGTACCTTCAACCTCCTGGGAAAATGGGAATTCATCCCAACAACGAATCTGCCATCATTTTAAATAAATTTGGTGTGAATAAGACCAAAATATAAATCCAGTTGTCTTTATCTCCTCTTACTTAAGCAAATAAACGTAGAGTAGAAAGCAAATACAAGCTTTAGGATATCGTATTCTAGATCCCTGGATATTCTGGAATATTTAAGGGATGGGTGAAAAATGGAGGATTTTTCCCTTCCTCCCTTTATTCTGGGCAACACAAATTCACCATTTATGAACTCGCACAACCTTTCCTGAGCTGTGCTTGCATTTCAAAGCCATTGTGAGGCACAAACTGCAATTTCTATTCTGGTTTTCCCCCCTCTCCCTGTCCAGCTCCACGGAACCCAGGGATGTGGTGTGTGCCTGCAGTGCTGGGATGTATTTGTGCATATCAAAAGCAGCAACTCTCTCAAATCATTCATTGAAAGTTCCACTTGGCTTCGAGTCTTCCTGAAAAAAAAACACATGTTTATTTTGTCTTCTCGACTTACTTTTCCTCGTGTCTGAGTATTGTGCCTCCAGGAAGAAAAGCTTAAATTGCTGAAGTAGGGCTTTTTTTCAAAGCCTGCCAAGAATAAAGTGGCTTAATAAGGAAGCACACAGATTTCACTTTCTTACAGGGAAAAGAAAGAAATAAAGAAAAAAGGGGAAAAAAGAGAGGTAAGTCATTTGGAGAAAGGCTGGAAACTTTAGGAGCAGTGGGTATTTTCTAAAAGTGGAAAGAGAGGAGCATTTTGGGAAGGGATGTGGGGCTGACTCGCTATGGAATTGGAAAGGATGAGGACCCCAACCAGGTTGGATCCTGGAGCACGGGGGGTTTGTGCTGGTGGGAGTTCTGCCGTGGCAAGGCCACACCTGTGGGTTCAGGGAGGTGTGGCTGGGCTGCCACGGAGGATCTGTCCCTGTGGGAGGTGTTGGGGACACAGCAGGGACACTCCATGACTGAGACAAACACCAGGAGAGGCTGGGAGCAGCAGCTGCTGTCCCATTCTGCAGGATTGTCCCCGTGGTTCATTTCCCAAAGTGCCTCAGTGCACTGAGAATTTCAAAGGTGATTTGTAAAACAAACTTTTTATTGTCTGCTTCATCACCTGCACCAAATCTCTTCATTCCTTTGAGGTCTGGATGTCACCAGTGCCAGCCTGACCCCACAGAGAGCCTGCGGTGTCCCTGTCCCTGTCCCTGTCCCTGTCCCTGTCCCTGTCTCTGTCTCTGTCCCTGTCCCTGTCCCTGTCCCAGCCTCAGCTGAAGCCATTCCCTGGCCACCAACCCAGAGGACACTTCCATCTCTGAGGAGCCTGAGGGAGGCTCCAGCCACCAATTGTTTTGTTTGTTTTTGTCTGAGCAATATTTGTAGGAAAAACACCCGTGACTCATCCTGGGAGCTGCAGAACATCCCTGATTCCTGTTCCTTCCACCAGCAAGGGCTGGGATGCTGCGAGGGAAATGCAGCAGAGCCCATTCCTGCCGCTATTCATCAGGGAAAAGCCAGCCCAAGCTGAAAAATCCACGATTTAAGAGTGCCTGGAGGCAGGTGACACCCAGGAGATGCCCCAGCACTGCCAGGTCCTTGGGCTCCCCAGCAAAGCCGGGAGTGACACGCAGCGAAGGGCAGCGCCCATTCTTTGGTTCCATTTTCACAAGTGGAACAGAAGAGAAGCTGAGAAAACAAAGAGAAGTGGAGAAAAGAAGGTTCTGTACCACAAATGACCAGCTGGGAGGTTTAAGCCTTGCCTGGCTCAGGCCTGGGCAGAAGCTGCTGTGTCCTCACCCAGGCCATGGGTGCCACCTCTGAGTCACTCAGCATCCCTGCTCCACACCTGATCCTGCCTTTATTTTTGGAGGTTTCCAGCCTGAGTACAAATAAACAAACCCAGCCCAGCCTGGGCCACAGGCTGAGGTGGGGCTGCAGGGTTCTGAGAGATAAATGCTGGGAAGGGGCAGGGAAATGAAAACACCAGGCAGATATTTCAGATTAATTGGAGGAGTGAATGCTGCAATAAGCCCACGTTATTTTTGATGAGTTAATTCGGGGTGTTGAGCACTCAGAATAGTTTGGTTTTGCTGGCCAGGGGTGGAATGAATGCATTTGCTGCCTGGCAATGTGACTGCAGGGCTCATCCAAGCTGCTGGAATTCCTCAGAGCAGGAATCTGGGCACCATCAGGGCTGCAGCTCCTGGACGCTGTCAGAACATCCACAAACCACACAGGAGTGCTGTGGAAGCAAACCATCAGCTTTATCACTGTTTGATCCCGAAAATCCACCTGAATATCCCCATCTTCTGCAGGAATTGCCCAGGATTTTTTTTTAAAAACCCAGTTTCCATGTAGAGGGATGTTGTGTCAGGGTGGGAGGGATGCTTCTTCTCCTCAGGGCTGCATCCCAAATCCCCCAAATTCCACGTGGTGGCTCAGCACTGCTGGTCCCACGGAAATGAGAATTCCCAGCTCTTCCTTTACTTCTTTTTCAGGGCCTTTAATCCTTCTCCACATGGATCCTGTGCCCATCAAGTTAAAAATAGTTTCTGCTTTTGGGTGAGCTCTGGAAGACTCACGAGGCAGAATCTCTCCAGTAAATACTGGAATGTGGAGAGCCCCCCTCACAAATCCTAATTGATTTGGATTCTGCCATCACAGTTCTATCCAGGATCTGCTGAAATTCACTGTATTGTGTAAAGATTTCCCAATCTTTGAGCAGAGGGAGGCACTCAGGGCTGCCATGTCCTGATTAAACTTTATTTTAGACTCATCCACTGCACAGATTTTTGAAACCTCTCATTCCACACTAGCAAAGTCACCTGTTTTCCAAGGGACACTCACTGGAAAATGTGGGCAGTCGGATTTCTCTGCGGTTCAGCCACTCCTATATTAGAAGCACTGCTCTGAAATAAAAAAAAAAAACCTCGAGGCTTCTTAGACCTGGAAAGTTCAATTTGTCATCATCTCACCCCTTTTTGAAGAGCTCTCATTTTCTCAGGGTCTCTTATTTTATCCAAAATCATTTTTTTCCCGTTTTTATCACGCGATGATTTCACTCCTCTGCCAGTCCCTGATTAAAAAATTGCCTGAGCTGGTTCATACAGAGAGTTCACACCCAGCCTGGGATGGGGCAAAGCTTCTGGCTGATATTTCAGCAATGCCTTGTGGTTAATAGGTTCTGCTTGAGCCACAGAATCCCTGCCCTGGCAGCTTTCAGGACTTTTCATGTGGAAATTTCCTCATTGCTTTGCAAAGCCGGTGCCTGTGGGGTTTTTATTCGGGCACAAAGTTTCAGGTTTGAGGACTCCACAGGACAAGTGTTGAAAAAGTAAAATAAACCAGAATCAGATTAAATTAGATTAAGGTGAATTGAATTAATGATCATGTAGATTCTTCTCTGTAAAATTAGCTGCCACTATGACCCACCAAACACAGCCCTAGGTTAACACCTCATCTTGTATCATGAAAAATAAATATCTGCAGCTAAATTTGTCTGTTCAAGACATGATTTCAGACAGTTTTCTGCTTGTGACCATGTCACTAAATCATGAATACAATGCACTCCATGGTCATGGGCTGGAAAACTACTTCAGCTCATTAAAAAAAATAATAAAGAAAAAAAGAAAAAGATGTACTATGAAAAAAAAAAGTAAAAAAGGATTCCTGGAATGCCAAGAGCCAGCAGAAATCCAAGGAAAAACCCCAACCTACGTCAGGCCTAATATTTATCAAGAACCTGACACCAAAGTGGTCGTTTCTTTGCTTGTTTGCTGTTGAAATGAAGTTTATTCCAGTTTGTAATCTCCAAACTTTCCTTTGGGCTCCTGGGCTGGAAAGGGAACCTTGGGTTTGATGGGGTGGGAGGAAGGGAAAGGAAAGGAAAGGAAAG